>VZTH01005504.1:252664-273105 GCA_013397815.1 Aleadryas rufinucha
TGCCCCCCAGGACACGGGTGGCCCTCCTGGCTGCCAGGGCACTGCTGACTCATGTTCAACTTGCCATTGACCAGGACCCCCAGGTCCCTTCCTGTGTAGCTGGTTTCCAGCCTCTCATTCCCCAGTATGTCTGCACATCCAGGGTTGCCCCATCCCACTTGCTCTTGTTAAACTTCATATGGTTGGTAATTGCCGCCCTCTGATTTGTTCAGGTCTCTTTGCGGGGCCTCCCTGCCTTGGAGAGAGTTAGCAGCCTCTCCCACTTTTGCATCATTTGTAAATTTACTTAGTATCCCTTCCATTCCTTTGTTCAAGTTATTTATGAAGATCTTGAAGAGCACAGGGCCAGCTGCTCACCCATCACATGATATGTGAGACTGAAAGGCCTCCTGTTTCTGTGGTCCTCCTTCTTTCCCTTGTTGAAAATCAAGACATTTTCTAGCTTCCAATCAGCTAGAACCTCTCTGGATTGCCATTTACCTAGGTTTCTGGTAAACATTAACCACTGCCATTTTCTCAGGTCCAGAAGTCAAGCCATATTTCCACTGGTTTAAGCTGTTCTTTAAGATAGCAGAAGTCTCCTGTAAGCAAGTCTGTGAGAAATAATGTGGCCAGCAGGACCAGGGTAGTGAACATCAGTGCCCTGTACTTGGCACTGGTGAGGCCTCACCTTGAACCCTGTGTTCAGTTTTGAATCCCTCACTAAAATAAAAGATGGAGCTGCTGGGTCTTGTCCAGAGAAGTGCGATAAAGCTGGTGAAAGGTCTGGACCCCAAGTCTTCTGAAGAGCAGCTGAGGGAGCTGGGCATGTTTAGGCTGGTGAAAAGGAGGCTCAGGGAAGACCTTATTGCTCTCTACAACTACTGGAAAGGAGGTTGTAGCGAGATGGATGTCAGTCTCTTCTCCCGGGTAAGCAGTGACAGGATGAAAGGAAATGGCTTTAGCTGCTCCAGGGGAGGTTTATACTGGATAGTAGGAAAAATATCTTCACAGAAAGTGTTATCATGCACTGGAACAAGCTTCTCAGGGAAGTGGTTGAGTCACCATCCCTGTTAGAAGTGGCATTTGGGGATATGGTTTAGTGGTGGACTTGAGCAGTGATGAGTTAATGACTGAATCTGATGTTCTTACAGAATGCAATACCTTCCTTTTTTTTTTTTCTTTTTCCACACTACTAGATTATAGTTGTTTTTATAAAAGAAGGAAAAAAAGAAAAAAAAAGAGCTAATAGGAGCAGTTACGATGATATTCATTATTATTTCAAAGTATCTTCTTTTGGTCATGATTGAACTTGTTTAGCTGATGCCAGTCAATGTTCTTTGAAGAAAACTGCCTACTAGCAAAGAAGGGAGTTGTGTCAGAAAATCACTGTGAAATTAGGGTGATTGATAGAAATAGAAATATGAGTCTGAAACCATAACAGACAACGGCAATGCTATTGCATTCTCTTTTTCCTGTATGTTCCAGTATAAATATTTATGACTTTGCCTTTAACTGAGTTTGGCTCACACAGTTTTGTGCCAGAACCAAGGGCCAATAGTTCCTGCTTTTTTTTTTCCTAGTGTCTAGTGCTAGATCTAAAAGTCTGTCTGTCCCTAATTGAGGGAAAGTTTCAAAGATATCACTGTTAATCGCACTTGTGTTTTTAGCAGGAACAGCAGTACTGAGAATTAAACATAAAGCATATAGTCTTCATTGCCTTCTTAAGTGCTCTATGGTATAGAACTGTCGATCATTGCTAATGTAGGCTTAGAAAAGACCACAAGATGAAGTTGTGAAGAATTGGTATAATCCCTGAATCTTCTGTTTTGTAATTCCATGGCCAAAAATGATTCTGCTCTAAGGACACAAATTAAATGTATAAATACTTTGTCAGTTATGTCTCTACTTTGCAAATTACACAAGTGGGCCAGATCATTCCATTATTTACTTATAATCTCAGGTGACTGAAGGTATGAAATCCATGATCACAAAAATACTGGAAATATTCACTCCATGAAGTTCAGTGGTTTAATTTGCATTTATGTGTATTTCTAAGACTTTGCAAGCAGACCTGATTTGCAAGTAAATACCTCTTGGAAGAGACCTGGAATAAAGGCCAAGCAGGAGACAGAGACCTATGGAGAAAGTATCAGGCGTGACTTATGGTCTTTCAGAGAAGTCACAACCTGCCTTCAATGGATTAAAACCAGGTACTCGTTAACAAACATACTTAAATAGCTGGGGGTTGGTCTTTTTTCAAGATATTTAGTGTAAAGTTTGAAAGCATCTTTATATTCCACCAGTAACCATTTTTATATAGTCAATGCCAGAGGCATTATTTCATTTTAGGACTGTAGGTTGAGCCCTTTAGATAACTGTTCCACAGTGGTACAAATGTAAGGTTCTGGCAATCAGTTATGGTGGAAGGGTAGCATGATTTCACATGCATGAGTTGGGGAATGTAAAGAGTAGACTTGTTATCTATCAACCACAACAAAGAGTATTGTGGCATATTATATGATTTTTGTAGAATATGGAACATTTGGGGATTAGTTTTAAAGAGAGCTGGTGTTCAGAAACAAAAAAACCCATTGTGTATTAAGGTTCTTCTCTGTAATATATATGCTGTTTTAGTCATCTCATCTAAAATTTGCAGTTTGCTTAACATGTTTTAAATTTTTCATAACCGAACTCTTGGATGTGACTGTAAGTACAGAGAGATTTCTTGGAAATGCTACAGACATAAGAACTATGTCTAGAAGCTGAGGAGAACATGTGACAGCTAATTCCTAAAGTTTATTTGTAGATCATAAATGCACAGAATTTGGCTGATTGTTCAAAAATTTCAAACAGAGGGCCAAATGTTTGCCATAAAGTTAATTCTTTATAAAATACATTGATTAATGCTTTTACATTTTCTTCTCCTTAGTAAAGCATTAGGAGTAATTTTGGGTTACCCAAATGATTTTTTGTTTCTTGGAGTAGAGACAGTGTTTGCCATGGCTGCATTAGTTTTCTTTAAATACCATGCTAGACAATTTATGTTTTCTGAAGTACCATAGACAATTGAACTGGAATGCAAATACAAGTAAAGTTAAAATTTGGGACATTTTGTTGAACTTGAAAAGCAATGCAGATTCATATTTGGACTCAGTAACCAGGTCCATGTCTCAGGAAGTTTTTTAGTGAGCTCTTTCATAAAACCCTACTGTGGGGAGCTAGGGGAAGAAAACACAACATTTCAATCCTTTCAAGTCACATGACCTAGAAAATCTCAGAATTAAAAAAATCCATGTAAAATCACTATTATTTGAGGTGAATACTGGTAGTGTAGACATTGACTTAGATGGAAGTGCTTGTTGTACTGCTAAGCTATATTATACAGTAACCAATCATCAATTTTTTAGTTGTTAGTGTTAATATTCTGCCAAGATAATTAAATTGACCTGTGATATCAGTCTCAAACTCCAATTTTAAATCATTAAAATAATTTCAAAGAGTAAAACCTAATAAATGTGCCTTTAGTTGTCATCAATGGCATAAAATCTGTAATGCAAAGGAAACCAGAATTTAGATATTGGTTTAGCCACAAAATTCCCCCTATATGTAAATGTAATGTCTTCCCAAAAATTGCATACTTTATAGTACCTGAGATAGGGTCTTTGAACTCTCAAACAGATCAAGGCTCCCATACAATATGGTCTCATTTGTAAACTGACTGAGGGTACACTCATCCAGGTCATTGGTAAAGATATTAAACAGAACTGGCCCCAGTACTGAGTCCTGGAAAACAGTATTTGTGACTACTGGCCAAATGGATTTGACTCCATTCACCACCACTCTCTGATCTGGCCCAACCAGTCATTTTTTTACTCAGTGAAGAGTTCACTCACCTAGACCCTGAGCAGATACAGAAATGTACTGAATTTCAGTCCAAATCATAATAGGAAATATCTCTGCATGTTTTGCCAGACACCTACTTCTCAGATTACAAAAGCCCAAAACCAACTTCTGAACTCTTTTTTTTCTGCAGATAAACCTCTTTTTCCTCTAAAAGAAAGTAATATTGTATTTGCAAGAGGTATCTAGGTCTGGTCCTCTGTGAACAAGCATTTGGTATAGAATATATGCTGGTTGTCAAAAATTCTACTGTAGCATTCATATCCAAAGAGCCTTTCAAAATGTTTAATTAATATTGGACTAAAATCATTAATATTTTGACAAATTACATTACATTATATAATGAAAAGAAAACAGTATCTGTCAGATATCAGCTAGGAAATTGATACAGAAATGAGTGTCAACTCTATATCAAATTTTCAATCAGAATTTATTTTTAAATGTTATTTCATATTTCATTTGAATGTTCTTTTCAAATGTTTTCAGTTGATCTGTCATTCTGAAATAGTGTCGTTGAAAGACAAAAGGCTTTATTTAGACTTTTCTATATGTTCTTTTGGAGGCTATGGTTTTATGTCTTCATAATGGATTCTAGTCTGGATGGAACATTTACTATTTCACTTAAACGAGTATTCAAAATGGATACTTCTGCATTAAATTATTCAAATGTATCAATATATTATCTGCCTCTGGAAGACACCTTCTCAGCTGTCCCTTTTATATGTATCATAGAGATGGGATTCAGAGTTATATTTAATTAGCAAAATATTTAGTGTTTTAGAGATCAGAGCTTCTGAGACCACAATGGTGTTACTGATAAATCAGTATGTTGTCACAGAAACATACAGTGCTGGATTCAGTTCAAGTACAATCCAACTTCAGAACAGCAGGAAAATAATTGCAGTGCAAAATACTGCTCTAGCAGGTGCTGTAGTTTTTATCCACGTTATTACTATTGATAATCCCATACATGAGAGATGCAGGTTGTTTCCTGTAGCTTCGAAGTTTTGCTTTCTACCACAAATCAATTCTGAGCACAGTTAAGACATGTTGATGATGCTGGCATTTGCAATAAACTCTAAATTTTACTTTTTCTCCTGATCACAAATTTAAGTTTTTTTGTTTAAGTCAAGAAATATGAATATGTTTATATTTAAAAGCTACTAAAGCTTAATAATTTTTCATAACTTGAATATATTACCTTCACAACCAATTTTAATAGATTTAATTAAGCTCAAAGAATAGGATAGTGAGTCTTTAAATGCTCCAGTTAACTAGAAAATGGCATCATCTTCCTTTCACTCTCTGACACCACTTTTAATTATTCTCCTTGAATTACTAGTGGCTGTAATTAATTTTTTTTTCATGCAGAGGTGCCACCGTATAAAGTAGGGGGAAATGCTTGGCTACTACACATGAAGACAGTTCATCTCATAACTAATTTCTGAAGCCATATGACTGAATGTAATATAAAAGTGATGCATACAATAGACCTATTTTAACACCAGAGGAGGTGAATTCTATTGAAGTTCATGTCGTGCTCATTCTAAGAGGTAATTAAGGGCTTAAATCTTCCTTCACTTCGTTACCCTCCCATTTCCAAATCTCAAAATATTCTGTTAAATTGTTACCTTAAAAAATGGAAGTGACAAAGCTTAATTCAGTACATTAGGCTTGTCTGAACTTTTATTAATACAGCTCTTAGTATTTCAGTTCAAATTAGTTATTTTTCACAATGATTATTCTCTCCTTAAATATAGCATCTAAACTTAAGAGTCTAGCCTTTCACACACAATGGGTAAGGGCAAAGATACCCGAGGTGTACTCCGTGAATTGTGGGGGTTGAACAAATTCTATACTTTCAATAATTTGCAAGAGAGAGACTTACAGAAAATCAACTCCTTTCGCCTTTTTTTTTTCTTTTTTCCTACTAAGGCACTGGTTTTTTACCAGAATTTCCACCCCAATAAATACAGTTGCAAAGGGCTTTAGTTTTGGGCTTTTGTTATAAAACTTATATCACATCAGTTACTATTGTGTACCTGCTATGATTTAGCGTATGATTGTACAGAGGGTTTTTTATCACCAAATGTTCACTTGATATGCCTCTAGGGTGCTAAATCACCCTTATTTCCATACTCAGAAATAAGAAAATAAGTACCAAAGTGTCCAGCACTGCACTCTGGCAAATGGTTGCCTGATATCCTAAGACTAAGGGTAGAAATAGTATGAACCAATTACTTACTTTCTGAGAAGATATATTTGTTTTCTAGAATAAAAAGATTAGTGTAAAGGGCAATATAATCCCAACTCTACCTCCAAATAACATGGGAATTTTTGTAATTACCAGTAATGACGGTGGGATTATCCCAAGAATCATGCTGAAATTAAAATAATTATTTAGTAATTAACGGTTATTAACAGGAAATTACTGGCCTGTGAGAACTTGTTGAGTCATTTCACTACTGGTGGTAGTGATGCCAAAAGATTTTTAGTTTTTTATAGATTTTTTAATACCTTCATAGATCTGTAGACTATTATTGTGTAGTTATATAGTTTCTTAGCTAACTTCAGTACTTTGTTATTCAAACACATTCCTGGAATCCTATTCTGATCTTTTGAGAAGCCATGTCACTTTCCCATGTATTTAGACATAAAAAATGTGGGGCTAGAAACAAAGAGGAGGCTTCAGTAAGGGGCCAAACCAAGAGGAGAATTACTTCATTAACTGTACTTCTAATTGGGGATTCTTGTCAACTGTGCTAATTTGCTGAACTTAGAGTGTCAGAGCCCTATATCACATGTGCATTCTGCCATAAGTGCCCCTGAAGGACCTTCAATAAATGATAACTGCTTTTTATCACTTTAATCTTGCTTGGCTTGTGATTTTAGGGATGAAAAGTCATCAGTAGCAATGACTGGTCATTATCATGAAATAGTTTTTTTTAAATTTGTGTGTGTTGAATCCCAGAGATCTCTTGAAATATCATTATATTTAAAAATAATGCATAGAGTGTATACAACTGTAGATTTATTAGTAGAACAAGTTAGTTCACATGCTGGATTTTCTTTTCCTAATGAGAATTCATTTCCTGTGAAATCCTGTTAAAATGAAATGACATGTCAAGTACCTGATCGCCGGTAGTTTTCAAGTGTGTTTGACTGCAAGGGGAGATTTTCTGGGAAATTAGGTGATGTAGCTGATTATTTTGGCTGTGGTAATACAAGAAAAATCAATTTGATTTGAAGGCAAAAGCAAAGATTCAGCTTTGGAACAGTAACAGCTGATATAAAAAAAGACATCTTGAGAATTCAGCAAATGAAATATTAAAAAATACAGGGCGAGGTGTGTTTAATGATAATATACAATTAGGGTTTTTTTAAATTTATTTTATGACAGTAGTGGGATGATACCACAGAATATGAAGAAAAAGAGCCAAAAAACAAATGTAAAGACTTGTTTGCATTCAAGCAGTGATTATAATTTAAACTGTGCAGGGACATAGCTTGTGGCTGTTCAGGTCATCTGGGAGGTGACAGAGAATGATTCTTGTTGGTAACTTCAATAATCTAAATATCTAGATGGCAGGAGGTAGTCCTGTTACAGAGCTCAAGTAAGTATCTTAGCATGTTATAATTGTATATCTTTACTTTCTCTTTTTAAATAATATCATTCATGTGTCTATATTTTGGGAGTTCATAAAATTAATATGATTCTGTTGCAGAATTTTTGAATATAAGAAATTTTTTTTATGGTGCCCACAAATGTGTTTTGTTATGTTTTAGATGGTTTGTTAGGTTTTTTTTCCCCACAGACTAATCATCTTATTATATTTAAAATCTAGTAAAAAGTCTAGTGTACACTGAATCAAAGCTGTACATATTTTGCTGTTTGTGTTTACATTTTTGCCTGATTTATATCAAGGAATCTTTATCAAATAAGGAGATAATTTCAACTTGCAAAAAAACTAAATTGGCAAATGGTTTAGAAAGTAAATTGAAAAAGACTTTTAGATGTCTAAGGTATTCATTGAAACTGTTACTGGTTTTAATGTACGTTACTAGAGACCCATGCAATTTGTTAATGATTTGGATAAAATTGCTTCTTTTCTTTTAAGCAATTGTGAAATTACTGAATGCTAAATTAGGTAATGGTAATAAGGTACTGCACTAATGTGATTCCTAGTTACTTAAAAGTTTTCTTCAGCTACTAGAATAAACCAATATTTCAGGTTACTTATGAATACTTTTCATTCATGCAGTAAATCAAACTTTCTATATAGATGTACATTTTACTTAGATGTAGAGTGGATCTGCTTAGTTATTATTAACAGAAAGAAAAAAAGCATTTTTATTTTATCTTGAAGTTAATTTTTTTGAAGTGTTGCTGTAAATTATAGACTCAAATGAAAAACAGGGTTTGTTTTCAGTATATTCATTTGGATAATTCAATCTAATGTACATTAGCAGAGCAATTCAAGTGTTTTTACTTCTAACTAACAAGAAGTGAACAGCTTTAAGCTTTCCCTTCTGAGAAAGAAGCTCTGAGGGATTCCAGCTGCACCTATATCCCTCTATTTCCCAACCAAACTCCAATTTGCTAAATTAAGCTCCAATTTTTGGCATTGCAGGTGACATCAAGAGAAACAACAAGTATCACACTGCAGCACTAGGAGTAGGTCTGCCTTTACTTTTGTACCCAGGCCCATCATTCCCTGTACCAATTCTCTTCTCTCTCATCCTGTTTTATCTCACTATGAGCTCTGGAACTGCGGTCTGTGCTTGCTTTTATGGGCAGCTCCTCCTAGCCACGGGTCAGCTACTGATGGTCCTGCTCCTCAGATTGGTAGAAGTCCTTATATTGAGAATGAATCACAGTAATCTTCTACTGAGTTAATGATAAGAATGATCTTTTAACTTTGGACAGCATTTTTTCTTTAGCTTTGATGTTTGTGGTAAGTGCTAGGGATGTTGCTTTTAAAACTTTTTGTAGAAGACTGATCAACTCTTAAGGCATTCTGAATTCACAAAGACTAACTTTAAAGCAAAAATATTTTGATAAATCCAGATTAAAGTATTTCAAAATTGCTTTTACTGAGGTTATTTCAACTTTTTAATTGCTTGTGCATTCTGTTACCTAATTATATTGTGCTAGATAATTTGTGATTTCCTTATTTTGCCTAAATACATCAAAAGATGAATTATTGGAGGATGTTGCCTATGAGTATAATGAATTCATGAGAACTGTGAGTAGTTAATAGCTTTACAAGTCACACTGAGAAAACCAGAATTTATTTCGACACCTCATTGGCCATTCTTGCTAAGCCAGCAATTCCCATAACGGTTTTTTCCTTCTGTCAGCTAAACTAGTGAGAGCAGTACTTGCCTTCTTTATTTATTAAAATATGGGGTTCCATGGGCTTACTTATTATCAATATTTAAGTAAGAGGATCATGGCTTGGGTTGGAAGGTACCTTAAAGATCATCTAGTTCCAGCCCACCTGACATGAACAGAGACACCTTTCACTAGACCAGGTTGCTCAGAGCTCCATCAGGCTGGCCTTAAACGCCTTCAGGGATGGGGCATCCACAACATCTCTAGGCACCCTGTTCCAGTGCCTCACCACCCTAACAGCAAAGAACTTCTCCTAAACAGATGATTGACGCATACATGGGGATTGTATCCTTTCTGTTTTTATATTGTATCATCCTTTCTTATTTGAAAAATTGCTGAAAATCTTACAGAAACTCAGACATGCTTCTCAGTGAAATGAGGCAGAGAAAAGGAAAGGAAATATTATGATGGCTGGCAGTGATTTGATAGATCTAATAAATGAAACTAATGCAGTCAAATGGACTTTCTGACAAGCATCTGTGTGTATGAGTTGTCGATCTTACCCCTGTTACTGCCCATCATCTGCCTGCTGCTGAGCCGTAATCCACTGCAGTGCAGAACTGCAGGTGATCCATGCAGCTTTACCCAAGGGGAGGGCAATGACTGCTGTCGTGTCAGTCCTCAGCAGCACTTTGTTTTTATCCGGGTGTAGCGTGAGGTATGCTCTGCTCTTGGCAGTTCATGAAAACCTAGTGTGAATAGACTCACAGAAAGGGGTGCTAGGAAGAGCAAAAACACTCCAAATGTATCCTGAAATATTTCTGCATATAACTAGGCTGAAACATCTTGAAACAGCTCATTGGTCAGACAGATACTGTGATTTCTAGTCATTGCTCATTTAAAAAATTTATTCTGGATGTTACAAAGAAAACTATGACACTAATTACAGAAATTTCTTTAAAAAAACACAACTTTCTATATTGATTCACTGTCTTGAGAGGCTGGAGATTCGGAGAAATATTTTGTGATTTTGTCTTGATGGTTCACTCAGTTCAAGAAAATTAAAGTTAATTGGTCAGTTATTGATAAAAAGCAAGAGTTTGTTGGAAAAGTTGTATTATAGTAAACAAAAACCTCCCAAATCAGCAAAAGAAACACACATCAATTTTCTCTATAAGGAAAGAAGATTAGCACGTGTTTCAGTGTTACCATCTCCAAAGGTGTTCATAGAAATTTCTCTCTACTCTTGGAAATACTGAGAGGAGCTATGAACGGGCCATTTTCTATGTATACATGTTCATTTGTCTAGGCAGAGCTTTTCTTCCACTTAGTAATTTGAAAAAAGATACTTACATTTGAGAGGGTGAGTACTTCATGGTTAACATAGCACTAGATACAGGATGCAGACAATGAGTTGTGATAGGCAGAGGCAGTCACTGTTCTGAGGATACATTTGGCTTTGGAGGAACAGAGAGCAAATATTGTTCATTCCAGCTTCCCATTCATTATGATAGATGTTCTTGTGAATTGGATATTCTTGTCAAATGGATGTGTTAAATCCAGTCCCAGAGCACACTCATTTGGAATGTCTGAAAAATGGATGGTTACAAATATACTCCATCATTAAGCAGTTGTTAAATCTCCATTATAATCTGTTTCCATCCATGATTTCAAATCAGCTGGAATATTTTTCTCACTTTTGGACTGTTTAATTACTATTGGGATTGTGGGGGGTTTTTTTTGTTTGTTTGTTTTCTGAGTTGTTTCACAGAAAAAGTTAACTTTCTTCTATGCAAGTCCTGCATTCTATGTTCATAGGACACGTGACCAAGTGCTCAATATTTTTAGGCATACAATTTAAATGCAAACGACTCCTAGGCTTTAAATGAATCATGTGCTTTAGTAAATATGAACCAAAACAGAGAGCAGGGGTATGAGAGGTGGGAGGAAGCTGTTCTGTTAGAAGCATACGTTAAGACTGTCTTTCCATGGTCTTAGGTCTGACTAACAGGGTGTACTACACTGAGAAATAATAAATGTTAATTGTTGTGTTTACAGCACAGTGGGTTTGTGAATTAGGCTTAATTTATGTAAGACTATTGCATGAGGTACAAGGATGTGGACAGTAGATAGACTAGATAGATTGCATTATTGAATCTAGAAAACAGCAATCAGTTAAATGGAATAAAGAAATATGATGATTGGTTATAGAAATGTCATTAACTCAATGCTTGTAATACCTACCATTGGAGGAAAGCAGTGATAATACAATTACAGCAAATGAAGTTAAATTATTGTGTGTTTAAAGGGTTAGAAGCATTGTTTGTCTTGTTAATTAGCCAAGGATTTTCTAAATGAGTACATCTCTAATATGTTGTAGAAAGATAGAAAGCTGTACTTTTCAAAAAAAACCCAAAAACTTTCTGACTCTTGAGTATATTTAGAAAAGAAAAAATATTAGTAAAATTCTAGGAGAATTTTGATATACAAAGACACTAAAATTATTTTGCCAAAGGTAAGTAATTATTAGATTTTTTTATATTCTGATACCAAGAAGCAATTTCTGTCTAAGGTCAAGATTAAAAATATGCCAAATATAGCACATCCAAATAAATGAGTATTAAAATAGAATTTATTATTTAACTGTGTGAATATGTTTATACATATAAACTGACTGTACCAATTTGCTTTGTACCTTGAAGACAGCAGTGCACAACTGTAGTCAGAGATCTGCATTCAGATCTTGTAGATGAACAGTTCCAGTTCATGTGAATGACAGGAGTTGCCATGAATATTTTTAAATGTGGCTCTTAGTTAGTAGTCCATTAAACAATTGCATACTCAACCAGTCCAAAAATTACCCTTCCTAATTTTCTGCCTAAAGAGCACTGTTATGAATTCTCAAGAAAAGTAGGACATCATGATGACTTCTAGGAACTCTGTGGTACTGTCTAGTAACAACATGGAAAATTAGCTTATGCAGTTCTTTGAGAAGGATGCTGTATCTTGGAGATGAACCAGAGGATTAATGAGATAGGTTAGCTGTACAAATATCTGCTACAACACTGTAATTCTGGGGACAAATTAAGGCACCAAGGCATGAAAAGGAGTGGTAGGAAGTGAAAGTCCTAACTATAAGAGATTTGAAGAACAAAAGGTGCCCTAGGGTGTAAATATGCAAGAAGAAGGTCATGAATTTGGGTCCCCACTGGTAAGTATAGGTGACAAAGAATATAAAGGGGTAGTTAATTTTAGGATTATCTGCCACTAACAGGAAAGCAAATGAAGAACTAGAAAGGGAAGAATATAAGTGTCTCAGACCTTGCACTGTGAAAAGAATGCCTACAAAAGGAAGAAGTAACCTTTCCAGGAGTTCTACGAAACTCAATTTCTTTTCAGCTTTCTCTGAGAAGAGAAGAAAGTCTCTTGCAGATAGTTTGGCAATAGTAGGAACAAAATGGTTAAAACATAGTATTCAATTGCCAGGCTCAAGACTGACTCCAGCATTATGTCAGTGGAGGCCTCCCCAAAGCCAGCTGCTAATGAGAACTATTTTTGTTTCAAACAATGCATTTCTGGATCTAGCTGATTTCCAAGCTACTGCAATGGTGGGGGGAAAGAAGGAAGGGCTAATATCCTCTTCCACCCTGATGTCAACTCTTGTGCTCATCTGATAGCATAGCAAGAATATTTTAAACACTAAGCCAGTATAAGGTTTCTTTCATCTTCCTGTATGCCACCCCTCACCATGTAAGAATAAAATGTTTAGTGCTGTTGTGGTGGGAAGGAACAGATATCTGTTTGACAAAAATATTCCAAAGTGAGAAAGTTAAAGAAGGTATCAGGACTTTCCTCATTTTGGTAGGCAATGACATGTTGATACTTCTGAAGCCTTCTCATGACACTGTTAAGGCAAATTAAGCCTGTCCACAGGCAAATGAAAAAGGGTGATCTGTGTCAGAGAGCTATCTCTGAATGCTATGAACACCCCTTTGCTTCCTAATCGCTGCAGAGAAGGGTGTGTATTTGCTGCATGATTCATTTACTTTTGACCTTGACAATAGTAATTTTTACCAGTCTCCATGTATATTTCTAAAACAGATTCATTTGCTTCATTGATTCTAACTGCTTTGTAATATACCCATCTCAAAGGTATGTTCAATTTTTCCAGCATTGTTTCTTTCTTTCTATTTCAATGTAATAAACATCATTTTTATTTTGCAAATTAACAATGCATTTGAATTCTGCAGGTGTTTTTCTGTATGCTTTAATATCTTTTTTAATTGGGGATAATGCAATTGCTCTTGATGGTCAAAAAGGTAGCTCAGCCCTTGTAATATGATCAATTTGCCATTGCTGTAGTTGTTCACTCACAGCTGTGTGATGGTTGATCTTTTTTTTTTAATAAACATGGTTATATCAACCATTTAACTGCTTACCATTTTTTTGCAACAAAAAGCATGAAGAGGTACTGAATTTAATTATCTATGGAGAGACATTGTTAAGGTTGCATTTAAAAGCTGTGCCTTACTGTATGTATGCATTAGCATTTTTCCACAAGTGATCTCTGAAAGAATACTTCCCTCCAATGTCTTGTTTCTGCCTTTGGGTCCTGCCAAAAGTCTCTAGGGTTATTGTTATCTTAAATGCATTGGTTTTGAATTGCAATGGCAGCACTTGTAAGTGTACAAAACATCCTACGTACACCCATACTGGAATGACAATACAAGCCCTTCTCTTTTTCTTTGTTTTGGCTTCCTACTTTTTTATGTACTTCTTTGTGGCTAGAGGGAGTGCTTTCCCATTCGTGCCATTTCTTTTTTGCTACTTCAGCTTTTGTAAAAGAGGCAAATTTACAACTGTGTGTTTATGGCTAGAGAGAGATAATAGGTCAAAAGTGACGTAGGAAATCATGACTGCTGCTACACTGCACAGCTCTCAGTGATAGTTTAGCTTCTGGGAATGGTGCAGGTGTGGGATGTACAATCATCAGGGTGGTGTTTGTCAGAGTACAGAGCCCAGAGGTAGAACACTTCAAGCCAAGCTCTCCAGAAGTGACAGTAATAGAAAGCTCCACAGGCAGAACCTTGAAAGTCTTGTGAGTATGGATGAGCATCACAATCAGACTTGCATTTTTCTGGAACATATGGCTCAGGACACTCAAACTGCTCTGAAAGTCATCTCTAGAGGACTATAGTTCTAGCCCAGGTGAAAAGGGATAACTTAATACCATGGTAAGAAACTCTGATTTTTGAGGAATTTCTGGGATGATGAAAAAAGGTGGAGTTCGTACAAGTAAAGATGTGCTCCAGAGAGGATTCAGAACTTGGGATGCATCTTATGTGTTGGCTTCACATGTATACTGAGTGGGTAATATGGGACAAAAAAAGCTCTCTTTAAATTTCCAGAAGGTCAAGAAATTAGATGTACGTTATATCTGGCAGAATGCTAGATGACATATCATGATGAAAGCCAAGCTTTCTGCCTTATGTAAAATTCTGTTCCTGTGGGTTTAAATTCCTTTCTGACCTAAAATCTCCTACAGCCTTGGCAGAAAGAGGAACTCCTTATTCCCTCCAGTGTTTTTTACTTTATTATATTTTTTTTTTGTCCTGAAGATCTGGTCTATGAAGAAAGAATGGAAAGTAATAGAAGCATTATTGAAAAAAAAGCATAATAATATAAGTGGCAGAAAAAAATGAATGAGGGAAGCTGCAACTATGCAAGGACATAGAGTTTTGTTAACATGCAATAGAACCTGGGAGTTTCCAGAATTCAAATTGATTTTAGATCAGGAATTTTGTCCCTGTTTATCTTCAAAATATTAGAATTTTGCACAAAAAAACCCAACCCAAACTAAACCAAACCAACAAAAAAACAAACAAACAAACAAACAAAAAACAACAACAACAAAAACACAAAAAAAACCAAAAAAACAGGAAAAAACCAACCCTGTGTTCCTTGACACCTATTGAAGTTTTATGCAGACCTTGAAAACAGCTAGAAAATATAAAATCTGAATAAATTTAGCCAAGGAGAGTGCCAGATTGTGCACATGGGATGGGGCAACCCTGGATGTACGTACACACTGGGGAAGGAGACTGTCCCCACGGAAAGTGATTGTCCCGCTCTGCTCTGCATAAGGTGTGGTCTCACCTTGGATATTGTGTGCAGTTTTGGCCACAACAACTTAAGAAAGCTATACAGCGATTAGAAAGTTCAAAGGAGGGCAAAAAAGATGCTGAAGGGCCTTGAGGTGAAGCCATATGAGGAGTGGCTGAAGTCACTTGGTCAGTTCAGCCTGAAGAAGAGGAGACTGAGAGAAGACCTCATTGCATTCTACACTTCCTGAGGAGAAATAAAGAGGCAGACAATGATCCTTTCTCTCTTTTTCACCCAGAGGGTGATTGGGCACTGGAACAGGCTCTGTAGGGAAGTGGCCACAGCCCCAAACCTGATAGAATTCAAGAAGGTTTGGACGATAATCTTGTGCACATGATGTGGCTCTTGGGGAGGTCCTGTGTAGGGACAGGAAATCAATAAACCTTGTAGGTCCCTTGCAACTCAGGATATTCACTGATTCTATAAAATGGTAATAGCTATCAAAGTTCCTCTTATTTGAAAATTTGGATTGTGAAGTTTCAGCTATTCCTACACAAAATACTCATGCTGTCAATTTGCCAAGAAATGCATGAACATGGTTTTATGGTTTCATCATCTGTCCTGTTCTGCTTAATGTTGTGCTGGCTAAGATTTGTATGACCTTAAGGATGTGTCACTGGTTAGTATTTAGTACTCATGTATGTTGGGACTGCTCATAATTAAAAAAACAGTTGTATCACCACTACACACATAGAGGCAATAGAGAGGAAAAAGGCAAATAAATGCTTTTGTTTCACTAACCCCACCAAGCAACAGTTAAGAAACTGTACAAGTTTTATTTGGAGCAGGTTTCCTGCAGGATCTTCATTTGCTGGCACTGCTCAGAACTGAGATCTGTAGGGGAGATTGCTTCCTGCCCTCCTACCCACAGCATTTTCCATCACTGCGGTCAACTAGGCAGCAGCATGCAGATGAACCTGGGAACAAGGCAGGCAGGGGAACAAAGAAAAGAAAAAGAGGGCTGCTAACATTTTTTGAAACCATGATTTCTGCTGGTGTTTTTTCTATTTACGTGTGTCAGATTTAATTGTCACATTAACTTGGGAAATACCTTTTTTTGCTTTTACATCCAGAATTAACTTGTAATTCTCTTTGAAGAACTAAATACAGTTGGACACATTCATCTTCCAGGAATGTAATCTTTTTTCTGTGAGGATGACACATAACCTGAAGTTGTAAGGTGACCTCCGGAAAGATGAAAGGAAATACCTATTTCAGGCAATTTTTCTTGTCCTAATTAATGCTGAGGCTTCACAAGATGGGAGATATGATCTAACAAATCACAACTGTCAAAGGCCTCCCCTTTCTCTTTCATGTACTCTACCAACTGTTTTCTGACACCAAACTCCATGCTGATTTTTTCCTGTGCAGTGATTTCAGTGCTTATTTGACTACTCAGTGTATTGATTCATCTTGCTAAACTGTCAAGATGTTAACCTGACAAGAAAGGCAAATTGCTTTATTTGATGTTTGTGAGTCCATTTGGGCGAAGTGCCAGAGCTGGTCCATGTGGCATCACAAGAGTCTAGGATGTACCTGTGAGAGTCAGTGAACAATTAGACCAAAGCACTTATAGCAGGAAAAGTTCACTTGCATTGTTTTCTTTTGTTTTTCGTTCTGTGCAGTAAATTACATACAATGTTTCTAGCTATCTCTTTTGGCTGATTTCTAGAGTAAAGCTGGTGACAATGTACTGTGGAAACAGCAGCACACAATTCTTTGTGAGACACGAATTTGATCATGAAGCCAGGCAGATTATCTGTTAGAATAATATAAAAAGAATAAATGTAAGTTTTCACAGAAATAGAAGAAAAATTACAGATTTTTTTCCTGTTAACATAATACAGCAAAGGTAGGTGTCTACTTATCTTGCTGTTCAGTACTTGCTTGCTATGAGTCTGTACCATACTATATTACTGTATCATCAGATTGCAGGGCAAGGACTTTTGGTTTTGACATGTTTCTCCTATTATACAGTCTGTTTATGCTAAGATTGTTCTGCCTGTATAAACAGCAGTTGACTCTGTGTGTGCCTGTATGCCTGAGAGATGGAGAAAGATGGAGAAAGAAGAGGAGAGGGAGAGTACAGAAGGGATGGAGGGAGAGAAACATTATATCCAGGCAACAACAGAAAAGCAGCAGGATTCCCAAAACCAGTGTGCTAATTGTTCTTCTACCTGACTTGGCCATATGGAAATTTGACATGATATTTACCATAACCTGCTAGAGGTTAATTTTTCATTTGGAAAGGAAACTGCAGGTTTGGAGCTACCTGAGAGCTGAATGTTTTATAATGCTGTGTGCTGAGAATGAGTGAGAAGAAATTTGAATATCAAAAATGCACAAACAACCCTGCCTTTACCTGCCAAGATTAACATGTTGTTAGTTCTGTGGAGAGAGAATATTTAAATCTATATTTAAATCTACCTGCTGCTTTTAACGAGTCCTGAGATATTTGCTGCAAACCTGTGTATCAGATCAAGTGCTGACTAAATAAATACTGACCACCACAGAGCTGCTGATTAGAGGCCTTTTTACTCATACTAGGTTGGTCTAAATTAGCACTGTGCATTTTGGAGACACTTCAGTACTCCTTTTCTCTAGCAGCAGTATACTAAATGTTGAAAGCTAATTTCAGCTTTGTGACAGGACTGTAAAGGAGTTGCCCTACTCTGCCAGCCACCCAAATGATGTATGAATGAATGCAAGCACAAGATCAAGAAAATCATGATGTTTCCTCACTATCAACTTTCAGAGAAAGGACATTCTCACCTGGTATCATTCAGTTACTCATATTTCTAGTTTTGATGCTGAAGATTTTGAAAGTATAGATAAAGAACTTTTGTTTCTCATTGTCTGTGTGACTGTGGAACGGCACAGTAAGAGACAGAGATGATACCTCTTAGGAAGAACCAAGTACATGAATTGTTAGAACAAAATTATAAGGCAATTGGGGGTTTTTTATTATTATTTCTGTAATATTTAAATGCATAATACATGACCTTTTACCTCAGACCATTGACATACAAAAATTGCTTGTATATTGACATAGTATTGGTTTAGTAGTGTAAATCATATATTGTATAAGGAAATTAGCATGGCATCAAATGAAAACTATTCATCAGTATTCTGTTAATAATATATCTAGGAGCAACCTTAAAAAAAGAGTAAAAGGCAGAATAAAAATTTTAAAAAACCTCAAAATATTTTTGTACATGAAAGTAGCTGCTGCTAGAGGAAATGTCCTCTCAGTGTAGGGTTCCTGGGTTTATGCAGTGTTTTTTTTTTTCTTTACAATTTTTCTAGGTACAAGAGTGAATTTTGCCTACCAAGATGCAGACATTGCTTTAGGATTTGTTCCAGCCCAATTGTTGCCATAGAGTTGTGCTGGGTCACACACAACCATGACAACTTCTTGCAGTGATCAGCAGACAAGGGTGGTTGAGTTGGTACATCTCACTGCTTCTCCAATTTCAGACCACCTATAAAGAACACAGTAGTAAGTGTATAAAAGTGAAAAAGAAAAGAGATGAGGGAAGCACATGGGAACAGGTAGAAATGTCACCCCTTATTCACACCCTGACACGCAGTCTCGGAGATGAAGGGTGAACAATCTGCCCATTTTGCAGCTGACAGAACTGATGTTCTTGTCCTTGAAAGAAATGCCACAAAGCACTGTCAGCTGTCTTTCTTCTTCTAATCAGTTCCCAAACTCCTCTCTGACTTTTAGTCCCAGGGGAATTTTTTAGTGTCTTTTCACTTTTTTTTTTTCTGCAGGCATCCTCTTGTCTACTCCTTCAAGGACTTTTGCCATTTGCCTCAACTGTGCATGGAAAGCACTGATGATACCTTAATGTGACAATGAATCATCACATTAAAATATCTGTCATGCTGTTAGATTGCTGTAAAGAAAATCAAAGATTAACAACATATTTTCAGTGTTGTTCATTTCCAGTAAAGTGGTTCTGCCTTGAGAATTGTATTTTCAGTGATAGTTTGACAAAATGTACAGGAATTTTAATGGGCATACAGTTTTAATAATTATAATAACAGGATGGCTTTTATTTCTATTTTAGAAAGCAATGGATTTCATTAAAGGAAGCAGAAATGGTCTATACAGCTGGAACAGATCTCAATTAGAGAGTGTTAAACTATAAACAAGAAGAGCATGAAGTGTTTTTTTAATTGATGCCTCCAGAACAACCATCACATTGGAAACAGCAGGATTCAGCCTTAAAATTGTATTATGCATTGGTACATCAGTTACATAAGTCCTGCCCTCCCTTCTCCTTCCCCGTCCTCTCCCTTTCTTTTTGGCTCATATGAGACCTGACGTAAAACAGAAAGATTACTGACTTTGCTGCAGTAATAAAGGTCTGACAGAGAACCTCTTGATACTGTGTTTTTAAAGAATTGCTGAGATATCTCATCCCCATCTTTCACCCTGCTTGTGATAAGAAAGTTCAGCCCCAGCTTATGCAGGAAGTACTGAAATGCATAAATTTCTGCTACAGGTTTCCCAAATGCAAGAGGAGCAATTAAAAGAAATTTCTCATTTCATGGCCTTCTACACAAATTCTTTGCTAACTTCTTTGCTAACTTATAGCTATATGTTCATTTAGGAGGATTATTGATAGGTCAACACTAACACAAGGAGAAGTGCTTCTTAGCGTTCTGCATTTATTTCACTTTTCACCATGCTGTATCATGTATATTCATAAGACAAAGATGCTGATTTTGTATTGGTAGTTGGGCAGTCTGTACACAACAGAACTTAATAAAATTTTCTAAAAACTACCTTTATTCTTGTCTCTCACTATGAATTTTTAATAGTTCTTTTAAACTACTGGAAGTTTGGTAGAATAGCAACATCCAAATCCAAGAATTATATAGATTATTTATTATCTAGGTTAAATGTTTAATTTTTACACATTGGAAAGCATTCTCATTTGCACTCAATTTTTTTGGTCTGTAGTGGCTATTACTATGATAGTCAGTAAAGTCTCCACTGAGGATTACTACATAGATAAATGTAGTGAAATTGGGAAAAAAAAAAAAAAAA
>VZTH01005504.1:273167-313968 GCA_013397815.1 Aleadryas rufinucha
AAAAAAAAAAAAAAAAAGAAGAAGATATTTCAGTACACTTAACCCTAAATTATATTCTCATGTTCCATCTTACACTAAATTCATTGCTTTAGCTGATTATCACATAGTCTGTCAATGTCACTATTTGCCAATTAAATGGTGTATGGATAGAAGGTAAGAAGCATGTAAAATGCCAACAATATTTGCATAATATTTCCTCACTATATTTCGTACAATCTCCCATGTTCAGGCAGAGTGTTTCTTCCATTTTATTATGGTCAATATTGCACATGGTATCTGTGGAAATACAGTGTCATAAAATTAGAGCAACAACTGGAATAACTGCTATGTAATATGGATACCACAGTAATGAATCATATTCTGCAGCCAAGGTCTACTTCCTTTTAATTGCCATTTGGGGTAATTTTCATCCCACATTAAAGACAATTGTTTATCCATAACAGCATCTGTAAATCTAGTTATGAACACACTGCAGCAGCTTTACTGAGTCTGTAAGATCCCTTTGTAGCAAACCTTTGCCTGTGATAGTAGCTAACTTTGTTATGGCTTAAGCTAGATGGGTAGTAGCATATTCAAGAATACTGTAATGTTAGGGCTTATATTTCCAAATGAGGTAATATTTTACCTGACAAGATCAGGAATGAAATCTGCTGTCTTCAGAACACATTCAAATATACTGCACTTTTTGTCAAGGTTTTGAAGGTTCAGTATTAAGGCAGATCTGGACTGATATAGCTTGGCTTGCAGTCTTGCAGGAAGATTTACTAGCTGTCTCTACTTTCAGTATTCATCCAAGCATTTTAAGGTCATCTGTGTTTTAGTGAATTTGGAGCCCTAGTTTTAGCCTGTGTATTCCTTTCAGTAGTTCCACCCCTCTGCTGCTCTTTTTAGTTAATTTAGATAAATTTACCTGACTATTCACTCAGAATTTAAGAAGCAGGAGTTGTCTCTGTTGTTGGGTTATTCCTCTTTGATAAATGTTTGCTGTCATGGCTCAGTAAGGTATGAGCTGCAGTCTGTTAATTTTGGCAGTTTGTATTTGCTGAGGATGCTTGGCTTGCCCTCCCAAATATCCACCTGATTCCACTTAATTTATTTACTTTCATTAATTTCTTGCATAATTCTGTGATCAACCATGTGGCTATTATTAACACTGATTGGACACATAGTTGAATGCAATTTTTTTTATTAAGTTGAAGAGAGGAAAATTTGATTTGGGCTTTTTTCAATTTTGTCGACTTGACAGATGCACAGATAGGACTAGATGGATAGATTCAAATATAAAAAATTGCTTGCATAGACATATTGTCATTATTTTTTGAAGTTTTCACCTAATGAGGTTTTTTCACATAAACATAATTATACTCAATTTGATGCAGGGACACTTACATCTGAGTTTTAAGTTTTTAAAAAGTACATGAAACAAGCTGAAGAAACATGCAGTGACTCATTAATAGAGATACAGCATTTTGACCAAATCCGTTATTAATAATAATTCCCATTAGAAAAGAAGATTTGAGGTCTACCTGTTTCCTTTGTCACTTTTAATTGCTAATGCAAACCATGTAGAATTCATAAAATTAAATTACTATTTAATTGTAAATATAAATATTTTCATAAAACTCTGGAGGACTAATTACATTTAGTTTCAGTTGTGCAGCATACTTGGATGGAAGATTTTCATGTTTAGATATTCACAACTCTACTGTTTTACTCTTGTTATATGAAGAATAATATATCTCCTAATGCTTTTCCCAGGTCACTTAGAACATCCTTTTGGTTAAAATGATTCAAGCCTTCTTCACTTTTTCACCAATACACCTTCTTTGAGCCTGGCATAAAATCCCATTTCTTTGTTTAGAATCCTTGTAGTTAATGACATCTTTTTTGTGAGAGATGGAAATGTCTCAGGAAGCATCATAATCTATTCTGTCCTGTATATTTAATTTAATTCCTTTGTTTAGGCAATCAAAGGTCTTGTTCTTTTTGCTGCAGGTGTGCACAGAAGCATGTGCTTTCAATGGTCTTTGAACAGTAACCGGAAGTAACATCTCTTTACAATTTTATTAACTGGCTTTTCCGTTCAGCACATCATTCTTAGACTCACTTTTTGTTCATGGACTATATCAGAAAACATAAATGGAGCATTGATTATAGAAGCTTTGTGGTTGATAGCCATAGTCTATTTTTTAAAATGCCATGCCACACAGCTTGAAGCTTCTGACATTTGCTGCATTTCATTCTAGGGAGTGGGTCAAATAGCTAAAAGGGTTGGTCAAAATGGGGCTATAGCCAAAGTTAGTAGTGAAACAAAGAGAATTAAAGATCAGAATCCTCTAAACAAAACCCTGTGATGGGTTCGTAACATTACCATTTTTTTGAAATAAGCAGAGTTTTATGGGATAGACAGCAAAAAGTCTGCTCACCGTGGTGGCCTTTCTAAATTTCTTGGCCCAGCCACCAATAAACTTTTAGCATTTGGCACAAGCTAATACATCCAGACACATGACATATGACAAGTTTCTGCAACCAAAACAGTGTATCATATACAGTAAAAAGAAATGAATGTCTGAAAATGTGACGAAAATGTCCTCTGCAGCTACAGGACAATGATAAGCTTCTTCTGTTCAGAAAGGAAAGATTTCTTATTTCAAATTCAATACTCTTTAATGTTTTGGACAAAATCAAGGATTAGCAGTCAAGTGATGAGAGGAGTTCTGTTTGGACACACTACTAGAAGTTATTTTGAAGACTGTCAGGTTTAATATACTGGAAGTGAAGCTCTGCCTTTCTGACACACTATCAGTGATCATAAACCAGAGATGGAAAAAAAAGGGCACACAGAGAGGCAAACCATTTAGTCTTGATAAGCACCAAAAATTCTAATTCAGCATCTACATTTTCAGACAAAATAAGGAAGAAATACTGTTTTTTTCATGCCTCAAAAGTTCAGCAAGGTACTTTGCTTTAGCTTCTGCCTTATAACTGAAAGATAAGAAGAACGACAGCAAAACAAAAATCCATATTACCAGTTCTGCACTGGAAGTTGATTAAGACTATCAAGAATTATACCACTGTGTTGCTAAAGACAGACATCCATCTCACTCATCTGTATCAAGCTTTTGATTCATGGGGGGTTTCGCTTTCTACTTTTGATCGTTTTGATATTATTCTTGCAGAATAACTTTTTAGCAAGAAGAACCTGAGCTCTGTGCTCCATTGTAGAGATACAGTGGTCCAAACTTTAGCTTTCCAGTAACAGTTAAAATAGGACAAAAGTAGGATTTATTAATATAAGTGATAGTATGTACTCTGTCTATAACACGTCTGTATAGCAGTCTTTGGGAACAAGAAAAACCTTTTGCACTAAGGTGCACTTCGTTTCCACAGTCAGTCAGCAAAAGCATAATGAAATCAAACTGCTATGTGATTTTTATAATATATAAAAAAATAAAGTGTAACTGTACAGATAAGGAACTAGTTGAACAGATTATCTGGGTTGAAGTAGCTTAGTTAGTCAAGTAAGGCATAAGTATAGGTAATTTATGTTTAGGTGATGTGATTGATGGTTGACTCTGAGATCTCTTTGGATTGTATTTTTCTCTGAGTCACTCCAAATTAAAAAAAAAAAAAAAATTTCTCCCTCTCAAGAGGATATTCTCAACTGGAGAAACACTGGAATAACCCAGGAAATGTAAGAAAGTATTTTAATTGGAGCATTTGTTCTGACATATTTATCTCTTAAAGACGAGGGTGAGAATTGCAGTAGTCCTTATGATTTCTATGTACTAAAATTGTGATTCTGCTTGTGTGTACATAGATATAACAAGTAGAACATTGTAAATGGAGAAATCTTTCAAACCTAGTCAGTGGGTTTTGGATTATCTCAGCTTTTTTCTGTTGCTCCAAATTCTTGTGCAAATGAAGCATTTGCCTTAGTAAACACCCGTAATACAACTGGCAAAACTTGTTGACATGCAGATTAAAGGAATAATAGAAATAAATACAAAATAATCATTCTCTGAAACAATAGTGATATCAAGAGACAGGACACTCCCTTAATTTATTTAACACTAATCTTATTCTGTGCAATGAACTAGAGAGTATTTTGTGTAGGGATGTTGTTAAGATAGCATTTATGCATGCTGAGATGTTTGAGTAGAATCTTCATTGTCTTCATTTTATAAAATTCCATGCAGATTGAATTTTCTTAGTAGTTGTCTCTTGTGTGCAATGTATACAAATCCAAATCAAGACTGGATAACATCTGTCCCTCTATCAGGTATTCTGGTGCTTACACTGACTTTATTAGACCAGCATGAGTGGCAAAGAGAGTCCGATTTTCAGGTTGCCCAGGGGCTTCAGAGCCACATACTGCAGTAATAGTTTTCTGCCAAAAAAATACCACATAAATATAAAGGTAAGCCTCATAGTGCTTTGATGAAACAAAGTAGGAGGGTTTTCTACAAATTTTAAGTGAAAGAAGAATCTGGAGATACAGAAACCAGATTCACTGGGTTTTGGTTGGTTTTCTGTCATTAGCAATTTCCTTGGCATTTCATTTGCTTATATAACTTCTCTCTGCAATTGCCCAGTCTCCTAGCATTAATAGAGGATAGTATCTACTCTTTTCAGTGAAGTCGTGCCAGACATTGGGGATTTTCACTGGATCACATAGAGGCTTATCCTTCTGGGATAGATTAGCTGTACTACTTCCAGTGACAGCTCAGCCATTTGGGCAATTTTCAGTTAAGAAAGAATTGAGAATAATAAAATCCTTCTTGGATCCATCATCTATTTACTTGCTCCCAAGCATCACAAGATTCAGGAACTTATGGTGCAAACCAACAACACAAGATAATGTACCTCACCTTACAAAACAGTCCTTGGGAAGCATGCAGATACACCAAGTGGATCTGCAGCCCAGTCCAAATTCTACATGGTTTGCATGAACTGGAACAACTAAGTCCAGCTGGATCTTAGCTTCTCCCAATAACCAAGGTTTAACTGGTTGAACATAAGCTGATTCAGCCTTGTCTGGATTTTTGCGGAGGCACTGAATGTCCTTACACCAAAAATCCCAATGTGCTCTCTAGGACCCTGGTTAGTCTGTGGTTTCGGTTGCCTCATTATCCTAGTTAATAGGGTTGGCTGCCGTGTGCCAGAAACACTGACACTGAAGAATCATAGGGTCTGCTTGGAAAGAGACCAGAACAAACCACAGTATAAATTCATCCTTTGAGTACTAAGTATCTCCTGTACTGCTCTTTTCAAGAAGTGTACCATAGATGTAAAAAAGAGTACAGACAAGGGCAAAAATGTGGAACACCTTTTGTATGAAGAAATAGCTATTCACAAACCTGAAAAAAAGTAAGTGAATGGGATATGATGTAGATGTCCTGTAAAACTGAATGGTGTGAAGGCAAGGAGAGTATAATTATTCTCTGTTTCCCGTAACACAAAAACATAAAAGAATCAGATAATATTGTTGGACAGGGTTTTCAAAATGAATGAAATGTTCTTATTTCTGTAGTGTATTATATACCTTATTCCAATGTCGATACAGGCTTTATGTTGAAAAATAATCATTGTCATCTTGTCCAGTGCAGACAGACAAAACTGCTGCTGTTTTAAAGCAATTCTTTTACCCTTACTGGTTTTCCAAAGTTCGCATATTTTAATCTTTGTGTCCACAGGGTGGAAATAATGAATATCCTGTGTCTGCCTTCCTTCTTGCCCCAAGTTATATTGAGGTTTTCTTAAGTTTCCAGTTAATGCCAAATGCAACTCTGAAATATCAAGAGCACTGGGAAACAGAGCTCTTATAGTGAGGTTTCTTTTATAATTTTACAGCTGCTGCTGAACTACTTTAGTGCTGCATGATTCAGTATGACAAGTGCTAGGTGGCTGACAGTCTTCCCAGAAAACATATCCCACTTCAGCCAGCAATTCTTGGGTATGTGGTAGGAATTTATTGGTGTATCTACCTACCTTCTGATAAGTAAGAATTGGATTAGAATACAATAAATTTATTTAGATGGTCATAGTAGTCCATATGAGTCAGTTTTCTGGATCGTATGCTACCAGAATCTCATTAGAACAGACTGACATTTTAGAGGTGTAGTGTTTTCACCTGGATTTAACATCTTCCTCAGCTGTGAATCCATCATCAAATGGTATCTGGGCCTTTAAGGGATTTACAATTTTTAGGTTAAGCAATTACTTAAATGTCATTCTGCTGTGTCTTACCAGTTTTCTCTTTTCAATGAGACACCTTGTGTAAAACGATTAGTTGCTATAAAAAAGTAATGTATTTTCCTGTGATACAAACATACAAAATCCTTTAAAATGCCCTTAGCCCCAAGACCAGCACTACCCCAGCTGTTTAAATCTGATCTGTCTTTGCCACTCAGCACAGTTCTCTCTTGGTAAAAAAATTTGACTTAGTTTTTCACATCTATGAAATGCATGTTTACAAATTCTCTTTGTTGGATCATATCTGTGTATTGCCATATATGTATGTATCTATGTGAGTATATATATATATGTATACATACATACATATACACATATATGGGAAGATACTGCACATATGTTTGCCATGTATGTATTACTGTGTATGTATATTTAGTTCAAGCACAGTTTACACTGATATATAGCTTATATCAGCTTATATAGCTGATATAAGCTATAATAGCAATCGCAAATAGTAAGTGCAGTGATATCAGTGGCACTTACATTTTCTTTTGGCCACTAATTCACATATGTGCTCATGCAACGATAATTTCGGTAAAGACCGTATTTTTTATCTTTATTTTTTATGAGATCTGCACAGACTTTTTCTTGAAATTGTTATTCTTGTTCAAAGTTAACCCTTTTCATAAACAGAGAGGTAAATGTGACCTTTTTAAAAGAATCTCATTCTGGAAGTATTTTTGATCATTAGCCAACTTTTCTGGATTTGGAACATGGACCCTCTATGTACTCTATCAGTACAATAGTTGCTGTGGATCAATTCATATATTACTCAGGTGTTGGTTAACCTTCTGTATATATTCATGGATCTTCTTTGACACTGTTTTCATAATATAGGTCACTTGTTTTAGCACAGAAGTCTTAAGAGCTCCTCAAGAACTGATGAGAGCTCATTATTTGCAACAGCCTTGCAGATGAGAGATGTCAAAAAAGGAAATAAAGTAATTTATGCAGTGTGGTTATGTAAAATAATTGAATTTTGTTTTATGTTAGTATAACTGAAAAACATTCTGCAGATGCTTTGTGAATGTGTGTATGTTTTCTAAATTTATATTCTAAAATCAGGTTGTCCTTGACCTCATAACCATTTTGATTTAGAACTTTCATCTTAATTTGGGTCTGCTGTGAATAAAGGACAAAGTGCAGTAATAGGTGCTAAATTTTATAAAACAGAACATTAAACTTGTATCCAATATCCTCCTACTGTGAAAAGAGAAAGTGTAACCCAAGTATCATCAAGAATTAGACTCCATTTGTCCTGTTTCTTGGTCTTGTTTGGAGATTCCATGTAATTTGCAGATATTGATCAGTCTTCATGTCTCTACAAGTTCAAAAAATACAGCGTTAGTATCTCATTTTAGTAGCTTAGAATGGAAATCATGAAAATGTATGTTTGAAGATTTTTTTGATTTTTTTCTGTACTGAACCAGATACTGGGCCAAGAATAGAATTAAATTTTTTGCTACAGTTTGTATGAGATATTATACTCTTTCTTAGTACTTTAATGTTTTTTCTTGAGAGTGGGGAAGCAGTTAGATTTTCTTGTTTGCTTTTGTAAATAAAACTGCAAAATCAGGAAGTGTCAGGAGCGTTATGCAAACATACACATTTATATTAAATATGTTTATACTTTGTTACAAAGTAGCAGTAATTTGTCTTCGAGCAAATTACTGCGTGATCTTAGGGTCTTGCCTGACCCTAAACTGATTGAATCTCTGTAAGCATGAAAATTGGCTGCATTTCTATCATTCTTTCACCTCTGTTTGGATTTCCTGTGAGGCGTATTTTAAACTCCAATCCTTTGCCCAGTCTGTCAGCCCAAACCAGAATTAACTGTGTAGAGAGTTTTGGAAAGCAGTGGGAGGTTATTACTTGGTGAACAAACAAATGGCAAAGCTGCTTCACTACTTTTTATTATCTAGTTAAGCACGTTCAACACATTTGTTTACAGAAGTTTGGTCATTCAATAAATCCATGCATTTCTGTAACATGTAAAAGAATCTATAGATCTTATTCATTGCATTCAGGACATGTCAATACAGTAGAGCTAGCTGGAATAAGAAGAAATTTATTAGCATTTAATTAGAGAATGCTGGAAAGAACAAAATGCCTGACTGCTAGTTGTAACTGACAACCACCCTTAATTCCGTGTGAAAATATTTATGAAAGGTTATCCTTGAGGTTTGCACTTGAATTTGGGTTTCAGCTTAGGGTCTTTAATAGGGTCATGGGCTTCCTCAGCTTCTATAGATAACATTTTTCCATAAAGACCTTCAAGCGCTCAGCATTCCTGAACCTGCATTTAGTCTTACTTCTTTCTCTATTTTTTAGCAATGAGCAGTTTTTTTGCCAAAAACTGTTACTGGTTGTTTCTGCTTTAATACAACATTCCAGGTTTTAATACTCTTATGTTGCCACTGAGATCTTTCTTAGTCTTCAGGTATGCCCTTTAACTTTCGTTGGCCTAGCCGTTATTTTCTTCTGTGTATGAGAGACATGTCATTCTTTTCTTTGTACATTAGTTCCTTATACTTCTATGACACAGAATTACAAATTGCCTTCTTCTAGTTGTCACCATGTCTCAGTTTACTGATGCCTTAATTGGCAGGCTCATGAAGCTCATGATCATCTTCTCATCTTCTTTTCCCACATGCCATTTGTTGGAGAAGCAGGATCTCAGACTTGTTGCCTGTAAAATTCTTTGTGTAGTCCCATAAAACACATGCTTTTCATTTGCTTGTAGATACAGAGACAGGCTTATAACTAGCACATATTTAGTAAACTTGCTGCATCTCAAAGATTGGCATCATTGTTTTGTGTGGTTTCCAAAGTTTTCTGTGTGTCTAAAATTTAATGGTCCAGAAATGAAATTTACAGTATTTTCTGTGGATAGCAAATTAACTGTAAGTTGGTTTACTATAAAACATGAAAGTTTAAACCAAAAAAAAGGTAGTAATAAGTGAGATAAACAATGTGCAGGATTATATTTTTTATGAAAATGGCACTAGGATGTTGTAAAAGGTGTGTGGATGCAGCCTGTTACCTTTGTGAATACAGCTTTCTTCTTTAGCTATGGCTCTTTTCCTTCAGATCTTGTTCCTACTAGTAAATTAGAACTGTCTTCTGTTTTCAGTAGGATTATTTTGAAAGTTTGAAATGTTAATTATAAGACATAGAATTGTGCTCTACTTTGAATGTGAATCAATGTCATCTTGTCTTTCTAAACTCAACCTGTGAATTTTGAACAGCAGCCATGTTTACCTCCCCTAAGAGGGCCTTGACAATCTGTGGGGCAGAACTTGGTAATATAATGAAGTTATGTCCAGATAGCATTCTTTCTCTTTCTTCTTCTGGTTGGATTTTCACCAGAGTGAGTGGAGCATCTTTAGCATTGTGGTAATTGTGGGTTTTGATAGCCAGTAGTTAGAACAGCACATAGCTACAGAAGCCTGGAGTCCCAAGCCAGATCACTCTGAGCTTTGCAGTCTCTAGCATCAGCATCAAAGAACAGTTCCTTACGTGTAAGTACATTAATTTCTTTTTTTGGGGCTCCCAATACTTTTGTAGTTTTATTTCTGTAGTACTAAACACATTGTTTTGACTTTGAGTCAGGTGCATAGTGTGCTGCAAGAATTTGAAGTTTTGCCTGGAGTTCAATTTACACCAAAAAACCCCAAACAACAAAGCCTCCCTTCTGTTTCTGCCAAAATCTCTTGAGAAATGGATGCTTCATGGATTGTAACATTGAATGACAATTCAGGATGATGGAGACTTCAGGAGGCTTCTAGTCCAACACTCTGCCCCCAGCAGGCTCAGCTCTGGATCAAGCCAAACTGCTCAGGGCTTTATTCTGTGACAACTGGAAACCCTCTCTCTCCCCAGGACAGGGCTGCCCTTTGTTCCTGCCTCAGTCACCTGAGGGTCCCACCGGCCTCTTCATCCCACCACCTGTACAGAAGGCCTGCCCTCATGCATATGGACCTGTCTGCTACCCCAGTTTGTTGCTCCCTGCAAACCTGACAGGGTGCACTTGGTCACCTTTCCAGGTCAAGGATAGAGACATTACACAGGACCAACATCAGGGCAGCCCCTGTGGGATGCCACAGGGCACCAACCTCCAGGAAGGTATGACCCAGTGGCTGTCCCAACTGAGCCTAACCACTCAACCCGTATTCATGCCCCTGGTGGGGCACACACCCCCCCCGCCCTAATATCCAGCTTGGCTACAGGGACATTGTGGGAAGGTGCTGGAAGCCTTGCTGAAGTCAGCCTAAGTGATATATAGCTCCTGCTTTCTCCATGTCTGTGAATTCAGTTATTTTACCACAGAAGGTATCCAGCTGATTCACCCATGAGTCACTTTTGGTCAAACCACCACAACAATTCCCCATCACCTTTTTCTCCCTCATATTCAGTAATGTGCTTCTAAAGGACCAATTCCATCATATTCCCAGGGACCTAAGTAAACCTTGTAGTTATGAGGTTGATCCATTTGCTTTCTCCGTATGGATGGAGATCTCCCACAATCTCCAGGACTTTTCTTGAAGAATGGCCTTGCAAGAACATGAGCCAGCTTTCTTAGCACAGCTGAGTGCAATCTATTAGCTTATTTAGAGCTCACAGTAATCCTGGATTCATCCTCCTCTGGTCATTCTCCTCGCTCTTGAATCCTATCCATAAGCACAGAGAAAGGCCTCATTAATGAATACTGAGACAAAAGGCATTCCCTGTTTAAGCAAACTCATCTGCATCTGTATGATAGCCTTATGTGTTTGTGCCATTACAGTGAGAACCATCTTCATCTCATTCTCTTGCCTGTCTATCTTTACTGTAAGTTTTTACTTGTGGCTGTTTGCTGCTGTTGGGGCAGACAAAGAATGCCACAACACCATGTTTCAGTCATGCAAAGTGATCCGCTTTATTCTTACATCTGCTATATTTATACATCAGCTATATTTATACTGCTTCTAAAAGTGGCATAGCCTTTACAATTAATCATTAGTTTTCAGCTTCTTGCACACTTGCCAGTTTCAACATCCTGTCCACATATCTTTCCAACGTTCATCTTCCTTGCTTCTTTGGCTTGCTTCTGCTTTCTTGTTCCTTATCATGTCTCATGGGTACACAGTGATCGGTTCATGGTCAGAAAGAGATTCTGCAAGGCCATCGAACCAGCCAGCAGCCATCACATTTACTCATCCACTGCTTGCCTCAGTCATGTGACCTTTCCCTCCACATCTTAGTCACTGCAGTTTTGTTTCCATCCATGTGCAGTTATGTGCCTACTCTAGGGGGGGAACCTGACATCCTGCAATACTGTTCCTGTGGTCTCTTTTGCTCTCAATTCCCAACACCCTTTTCTTTTGATTCTAATCATCATTTCTTTACTAGTCTCTGGGTTGTCATCTCTCTTCCCCATTACTTCTGTTTGAAAGACTTCTCAGTGCGATTTCTTTCCACAGAAATCACACTTTCCACATTATTAACACCAAGGAGAGATTTGGGGTTTATGTCATTGCTTCCCTCCCACCAGGAGATGTTGTCCTCCACCTGAAGTCTTACCTATGGCTTTTGAAGTTATGATGGCACCCTGTGTACAGCAGCATTATTTAGATTTTAGAGCAGATGTACACTAAGTAGAGGAAGAAGGACTGCAAGTAGTTGTTTATAGCTGATAAAGCCTGACAATCATTTCCCGAAAACATTCTGATTTTGTCATTTTTCTGATTATAATCTTGAAACTCTTAACCTATGTATGAATTTCTAATACATTCTGTAGCTGTTTGTATTTATAGTCTCCTGACTGGAAGTTTGTTTTCATAGTTTAACCTTTTTCATTTCTTTACTCTTTTCCTCATGAAATACAATATTTTTAAGTTCTTATTAAGAAGTGATATGTAGAAATTTATGCCCATATGAATAATTTTAAGGTTAAAATTTAGGTTAAAATAAGGTTTAAAATCTGGTCATTGCCAAGATATTCTCATTTTTTGCATATATATACATTCATGCAGAGAGCTTTCTTTCGTACACAGAAGATCTCATGAACAGGCTTAATGAGTTAATTCTCAATTTACAGCCAAGCTGGGGACTAAAGTTTTAATTTTGCAACTATATTTACAGAAATACAGTGCCAAGTATTAGGATTAAAAGTTTTCAATACCTTGGTATGTCAGACAATTTTTTTGCTAAATCTCCTGCCTTACTCAGAGGCTGTCAGTAGAGATCATTCTAGTTGCCCAGCTCTCTCTACAAAATTAGCAGGTTCTGCATGCTTTTGTTTTAAATCAACAGCTTCAGAACATCTTGAACATTTCAGACTTCAATCAGGTGGCCATTCTCACTAGGATGCCAAACTGACTGTATCATAACCTGTGGAACCTCAGCGGGTTTTGGCATTAACAAAGTGTTTTTAGTGAAAATTTGAGTTGTTTTAAAGGCAATCCCATTTTTTTTCCTATTTTTCTTTCTGATATTGACATTAAAGTTGCAGTAAAGGATCAGAAGGAAAGATTTCCAGCTTCCATTTCAGATTTTACCTGCAATGTCTTCAGCTAAGCCAGGAAGATCTTTTAGTGTTAAATCACTGACAGTGAAGATTATACTCATAATACTGGAATCAACTTCCAGTTGAAGTAATCACACCAACTGATATTGTCAAAGAACATGCTTCTGTGAGTTCATGCATTTGAGCTCAGCCTCCACACTGTCTTACTGACTTGCAGAAATTTTCACCTACATTCACACACACTCACAGTTACAGACAAGATCTCTTGAAAAGCCATTTGTACCCTGAAAAGTTTAACAGCCATAAGATGAAATAGGAGGGTGTGTTCCTGCTCATAAGGAGAGGCTAAAGACTCACTGTTGGAAGACTAAGATGAAGATGTCTGAAATTTGTGCAAGTTGTTGATTCTTTCATTCTAATAAGCTGAAAAAGATCTGCTGAATAGTTCTAATATATATATATGTATATATAATGTAAATAGTTTGTTAACAGATGAAAAACCAGCCAGAATTATTTCCAGTTTTAATAGCGTGCTGTTTGTCATCAATGTTTTCATGAACAGAGTAGCATATTTCAGGCAATAAATTGCTCCCACACTCTAGTATTCCTCCAGGTGTCACGTACACAAACATGTTTTTATGCTCCCATAGGAATTATGATATATTTCTGTTATTTGGCTGAATGCATAGAGCAGCTCCTTGAATCATGAATTATGTGAATTATGAATTGAGAACTTCCCTTCTGCTGTATTTTCTGAAAAGGGCAGCCATTCCTTTTGATAATCATTCCTGTGAGCCAGCAGAAATCTGTGGAAAGTGATTACGGATAGAATGAAAACAATGGGACTTGATTAAAAAAAAAAGGACTGAATAATAATAATAATAATAACTTGTGCTGTAACCACTAATAGTTGTCATTATTGTGTTAGATGAGTTAGCCAAGTTCTTCCTTTCTGCAAGATATTGTAAGTTTTGGCACAGTCATCTTCCATCCCTTTTTGTCCTCTGTATAATTAGATGATCTGCAGGACTTACACGAAAACGTACACCCATGCTAAGTGTATAACATGAAGGTGTATTAGATAACACTGCAGTTATATGAAATGGAGCAAGGCAGTTTAGTAACCTGGAGCTGCAGAAAGGGGCAATCCCCTTTACAGGCCTCCCCTATACTAATTCTACCTTTCCAGAGCTACCTGCTCTGGAAGATTACCTTCTACATCTTCCTATTTCCATCAATTTTCTGTCTCTGCTTCTCACCAGACCCCTCCATAGGCTGACATAGCTTGCTAATCTTTTAGAAAACTAACCCAGCTGGAATTCTCAGCAGACTTTATTCACCAAAGTTGTTAACAGGCTGTTCAGCTGGAAGAAGGTCAGTGGAAGGGGTGCTCAGCTGGGAACACTGGGGAGCAGGAAAGGAAGAAAAGGGTGGAAATGCAAATTGATCCTGCCCCATGCAAGCAGCTATGAGCTGATAACCATTTCCTGATGGGCGCTGTGGGTTGGCTGGTACATGTGCAGCACAGCCTGCTACACCAGGGCCATACCTCCCCCAGTGAAGAGGACATTACAAAGTGGCTTTGCATGGCAACAGGCAAATCAGTATTTAAATTTTATGTCATGCAGGGACCCACTATGTGTGTTTTGATCTAATACTATGTCAGCCAGACTTGAATAACATGATGCTCTCTTTACACCTGTGCATGTTCTGCACATCAAATATCAGGCAAAATTGCCAATTGTGTGTGCTTGTTCCTTCCCAGGGTGAACTGAGGTTGTACATCCTCCTGCAAAATAATCCTGCATTGAGGGTTAACGCCAAAAAAAAAAAATTGGTTATGTTGTGATTTATATCTCTGTCAGCCCAGTCCTGGTTTATGAGCTGGAAACAGTGGTCACAAAAGGCATATTTTTCAAATGCTACAATAAATATTTAGGACTGACATCACATTACCTTTACTTTCCTGGATAATTCTTTCTAAGGGGTCATTCTCATGTGCATTATTTCTTCTTTCTTTCTATGACCTATTTGTTTGTGTTGTTTTGCAGAGTGAGGAAACACCATGGCTCTGCTTTTTGTTCCACAGGGAATATACAGGAACATTATATTTTCTTTTTCTTGTAAACACCTTTTCTTACTCAAAATAACTACCTTTCATTATTTATAATCTGTGGTAAATGCATAAAGCACTTCACAAAGCAAGTAAGACAAAATCTTTGCACTTCAAAGAGCACTATTCTATGATCTCTAGCAAGCTGCAGAAAAGAAACAAAGGCATTGCTGGAGTCTAAGGCTGTAATCCTACAACAGTAAATTTAGTGTGAACTATGTCATTCATTTAAATGAGCCAAAAATTAGCTCCTGAAGACTTTGTAGGATGAAACTCAGATGAGAAGAAGTAAATTAAATTTTGTTTCTTGTGGTTTTCTTAGGAACTGTGTAACAGGATTGCATGAGAGCTAAAATAAATTATGGATGTTAGCATTTTGGCAGACTAGGCTGGCTTTATCGAAAGTTGTCTGTATAACTTCAGGTGAATTAAAGTCTGCAGACAGCCCTTTGTAGTTACCTTGATAACCTGTTTCTGCTTGGCATAAGTTCTTAGCACTTTTGTGTACCAGTCCTAAAAGCTGATTGTTGATTTTTATTCCATTCGGTTTCCCATCTTAATCTTGCTAAAACACCTTGTGAAATCAGAATGTGTATAGTTAGTTTCTGAGAACTCAAACAGAGATTTAGGAGGATTTTAAGCAGTACTACAAATGTGGAATGTGGATGGGTACATATACACTGAACCCAAAAATTAAATGGGTTTGCATAGTTTTTGCACCAGTGTATCTGCACTGAAAATAGTTAGATTAATCTGAGATACAGATACTGAAGAGACCTTTGAAGGGTTTCAAGCCTTGGTTGGATAAAGCCTTGAGCAACCTAGTCTGACCCTACAGTCGAGACTGCTTTGGACAATGGGTTGTACTGAAGACCTCCTGGGAGCCCACACTCACAAATAACAAAAACCTGAAAAACTTGTCAATGTTTTTTGACAGGATAAAGTGAACTGAATCTCCAAACATAACTACAAAAACAATTTCACAATCAACAAGCTAGTCTTGCCTCCATGACTGGTAAGGTCATGGACCAGATCCACCAGGAAATTATGTTGAAGTATGTGATCAGACACAGCCAACATAGTTTCAGCAAGAGCACATTGTGCCTGGCCAGCCCAGTGGCCTTTAGTAACAGAGTGACTACATCAATGAGCAAGAGGAGAGCTACAGATATCATTTACCTTGCATCTGTAAGGTCTTCCAGGTAGTGCCTCATAACATTCCTACCACTAAATTGCAAAGATATGAGTTTGATGGATAGAGTGTTAAATGGATGAGGAATTAGCTGAATGGCCATGTCCAAAGAGTTACAGTCAATGTCTCAGTGTCCAAGTGGAAACTAACAATGAGTGATGTCTGTCAAGAGTCTGCAGTAGGACCTATGCTGTCAACATGTTCTTCAAGGACATAGTGGGATTGAATGTTCTTCCCAAAAGTGTTCCACATGGAACACTGCATCCAGCTCTGGGGTCCCAGCACAGGAAGGACACAGACGTGTTAGAGCAGGTCCAGTGAAGAGCCATGGAAATAATGATCAGAGGGCTGAAGCAATTGTTCCATGAGAACAGTTTGAGAGTGTTGGGTGATTGAGCCTGGAGAAGAGGAGGCTCCGGGAAAACCTTGTTACAGCCTTTCAGTACTTAAAGGGGATTTATAGTAATAATGAATATCACAAAACAACCACACATCAGGACTGACTATTGGTCTTCATTTTTCTTCCTTTGTTCTTTAAGATGTTAACAGAGTTACCGTACTTGTTTGAGCTTCTCTCTCCTTAAAGGCAGATGTAAAAACTGGGAAGGAAACTGGAGGCAAGGGAGGGAGGGTGTGTGTTATGGTATGGATACATGTTGGCTTTCTCATTTGGCCTCAGTAACTTCCTAAATCTTCCCAAACCAAACAGTTTCTGGAAGGTGCAAATGGCACTCTTTCCTGGAAAGGAGCTATGAATAAAAACTTGATCAGTGACACTCACTGTTCTTTATACAGAAAGGAATAACTTACAGATTCTATGTAATTTTTTTTAACAACAAAAGACAAGTAAATCTTCTTTATAAATTAAATCGAGCATATTTTTCCCTGAAATATATACTGCAGTTCTGATAAAAAAATACGTTATATATGTAGCAATCATTTTATGTAGACCTACATGTTTTGTAGAGAATTATATTAGACAGTATTCTGTTGTTTATTATTATGCCAAAGAAGCTTATTTTTAAAATTATAGAAAGAAAAGGAATCTCTGAGTTCTTTTTGCAAGCACACAGAATTTGAAATTTTTAAAACTTTTTTTTTTTTTTGCTTTGCATTAAAATATTTTCAGATAGGGTTCTTTACTGGTATATCAGGGGCTTTCAAGCATGATTGGAATTCTGTGCAGCATCACAGTTCTGATTTGCATGTCCTCTTAGAGACACTATTCAACTTTAAATTAATTACGAAAAATAATGGGACTCTATAATGAAGATTTGGCAAAATTCAGTAAGATAATTTTCTATTGTATTTTAAACATTTTTTATATTAAATGAATATGGTTGAAAAAGGGAGTTGTATTTTTCTGTGCCTAAATTTGAGTCATTCATGTACTGTTAATAAGCTGCTGAAGTGTCTAGTTACACTGTGACTCTGAAAAATATATCCTTGACTGAAAAGTTAGTAATTCCATACCGAAGTGTTTTGCTTCATTATCATAGTTGCTATGAATCAGCAACAGCAACAGCACTGCTTGTTAGGTTTCATTAGGAAGGGAAAGATACTTTTGACTGTCGATTGTCAATCACTGAGTTTCAGTTCATTTCTGGTCCTTCTAGGCAATGTGCGGAAGCCCATCACAGTTTGTAGCCTTGCTAACAAGTAAAAAAGTATATCTCAAAGAAGATGCCTGTGTTTTGCCTAAATCATTACAAGTTGATGTAACTATGTTCATTAATCATAGAAAAAATAATGCACAATGATATTTTGTAAAATTAATTATTATTTTGTTTTAAACACAGATGTCTGAGACAAACTGAAAGCATTATTAGCTTTTCAGACAGTGATAGAAAACACAGCAGCTGCATAAAACCATTTATTTTTACTTATGCAAATGTTGAGCAGATGGCTTAGCTTCTTCTCTGCGATGGTTATGTGCTTTCTGGGCTTGACACTGTTCAGGGATAAAGACTACAGCATACACTTCACGTAGATGTACCATCCTGCATTTTCACTCTATGCATGACAAGAAATGTGTACATAAATAATATTAGTAAATTATTCTTATTGAAGTAGTTATTTCTTGGTCTTTAGTCTCAGAAAAAAAATAATTAAAAATCCCTTGTACTCTTTTTTTTTCAGGAGACTAAACAAACAAAGCTAATGGTTTTATACAAAAGTACTGTAATAAATACGTACACCCAATTTAAAATGAAAAGATATAAAATTTATTAAATGTCCGAAAGATTCGAACACGCAATGCCACGATCGAATAAAAAGAACAGCACCAAGCCCGGGATTGGTACTGGGTGAACAAGGATCTGACCTCTATCGCATCAGACCTCCTGTGTTCACAAATCCCTGTCCTTCGGGGTCCACTTTTATACAGTTCTTGTGCATAAAGTCCGGGTATGAGCATTCTTTCACTGTTTCACATATTCATGAAGTGTAGCTTTCACGGAGTTGGGGTGGACAAAGCATATGCTGCTTCGTGATTAATCTTCCATCACCAGGGGAAGTTGTCTGATGAGCCGTTGTGGTCCATATCTGGATACTTAATCTTGATTGTTTGCACCTGGGCTGGATGGAGGTTCTCGGAGATGATCCATCAGCTCTGTCAAGATAGGCCATCAGTTCTGCCGGGAAACCTTCTATGCAGTATGTAGATAACGGTGATATGATCAGAATGCTTTCCTGTGAAACTTGGCCTTGTATGGGGTCTTGGTCTTGTCAAAGGCTAGTTCAGGTTTGTCCTTATTCTAACTTTATAACATAGAATATAACTTTATACACTTTAGCACGAATTCCAATATTTCATATATAACAGTACTAAGCCTACTAATTTATTTGCATTAAAGAATACCAGTTAGCAATTCTTTACTTAAAATTTTGGTTGTGATTCAAGTTGATTATAGACGCTAAATGTTGTCCCTAAGTAGTCAGATATGAAAGATGTAGAGACTACTAGCCTATTTCCTAGATGATCCAAGTATCCAAAAACCCTATTGACTCTCAAGCAAAGGGGGCAGAAAGTAGCTTTGCAATGTTTCTTGAAACAGCTGTCATAGGTTATCGCTTTCAGGGATACAACTGCATGTTTTGTCACAACAATGAAACCAAAAAGCTTACTATTTTTTAAAGAAATCACTACTTCTCTGTGTCCTGACTGCAGCCACCAAACTCTTCCTTACACAATGTTTCTTTCTCCCCTGTTCTGTCAGTACTTAGACACCCACAATATCCAGATGCTTTTAAAATGAACAGCTGGTTCATATACCCGTTCCTGCTTCCAGCTGTTATTTTTCTGAGGCATGAACTTTTTTAAAGATCACCTGGTCCATCTACTTTTATAGGAAAGTGTGCAGGTTTGAAAGCAAACCAATGAGAGGCTCCAAGTCAGAAACACAATTTAATAGGGAAAAAGGTAAAATAAATGCAAAAGTACAAAAAGCGAACCACTGACAAAGTCAGAATACAACCTGGCACCCTGTCAGTCAGGGTGCTGGTAGCAGTTCAGATGAAGTGGTCCTGTTAAAGCAGTGATCCTGTAGAACAAAGAGTCTGGTCTTCGTCTGAAAGTCCAGTGGTGGCTCTTGTCCTCTGGAAATCCAGTGGGAAAAGGCTGTCTGTGGTGTTTGGAATCCCAGATTATATCCAGGATGGAATGCTTAGTTTCTCCCTCTGGGTGGAGCTTCTCACAATGGCATGATAAGGCATTGATGGGCCCATTAACAAAAGATTGTCCAGAGGCAGTTATCTATGAGCCGTGGGCAGGGTCCTTCATTGCCCATTAAACAAAGACAGCTCCCAGAGGGAGGAGGCAAGGAAAACACTGCCCCACCTGGATTCAGTATTTTATGAAGATGGTAAAAGAATAAATGCTTTTGGGCACGTCTTACACTGTAACCTAGGACAGAAAGAGATCAAACGGCTAAGTTAAAAGACAACATTAACTGGGAATACCATCTACTTTATCTTATATTAAAATGCCTTATTCTGTGCCTAGTGTTGGAAACTCTTATTTTAGACTGCTGACTTCATTCCAGAAAAAAATAAAATGCACTAAAGATGCAAGTTAATCGAAGGAAATATTCACATGATTTGAAGAAAGTTTAGCAAAGCTAAATGATGTGAAGAAACTTTTATGTACAAATCAAGGAAATCATATCACTTAAGGAGGAATAGCTCTTAATTTTACTAAACTTAATATTATTGGCTTTTTTTTGAATTTTAAAATTATAACAATGATTATCAAATGTTTTTCTAATAAATATAATCACACTTAAAATATTCCTTAAAAATTCAGCCCTTGAAGTTATCGACTGTAAAATGTGCATTTCTGTTGTGAAGATAATCCTTTCTCAAATGACATGGTTGTGAATTTTTGAGTAGGGAATCATTTTTGTCAAATCAGAGTAATTCTTTCTTGAAAAAATTAAAATATATCAATTCATTGTTATGCTGAGCTTTCCATGGTAACATTTAAATTGAATACTTATTCATTCATTTTAATTGGAATCAAAAGGCTTTAATTCACTGAATTAAAATTAACTTTTCTTTTGACTTATCTAGAGGTTAATTTATATTTCCCACCATGAGGCCAATGGCTCATAAGAGATGCAAATCCAGTTCTGATCTGATAGCATTCCAGAACTGAACATATTACTCTTTGGATTACACTTGTCTTTAGATAAATTTATTTCATTGTAGGAGTCAAATAGCATTTAGTAACTAAGTGAGGACAGTCAAATGTTTGCCGTCTGAAACTAACAGGAAACAAGATCAATATAGCACTAAGAACATAGTACAGTTTTTAAAAAAAAAAGATTTAATTGTAATTTAGCACTGGTAGATGATATTGATGACCTAAAAGTAAACATACTTTTTTCGTAAAAATTCCATCTTTTTCTACCAAAAAGGAGTCATCAAATTTCCTAGTAGACTTTTTGATACTGTATTATTTATTTATTTGTTTATGCCATTTGAGGTTAAAAAGTAAATTCTTCTGTTCTACTGTAAGCTACCATAGAGTTAATTCAGTTCCAATTAATTCCTGATAAATTTGGATGAGGCTGTTAGCTGCTTGCTATCACTTTTTCAATAGGTCGTGCTCATCCTCAGCATTTTTCTTGTCTCCTCTAAGTTTGGAAAAAAACAGACATTTTAGCTATAAGGAGTTGCAGCTCATCAAACTTCATATAGCAACAATCAGCTTAAAAATTTTAGTGGATATCTCCACTGTATCACAAGGTCTGTAACACGCAAACCTTTTTCTATACCAGGCAGCGTCGTTAAAAGTCCACAAATCTGTGTCAGATTGTGAACTCCGTTTCATAGCCTTCTTTCCAAGGTCAGAGAAACTAGTTGTGGATTTGGTGTAGTGATCCGGGTTCCACTAGGTTTGAAGCCTTATAGTCTTTTCCAGACCTGTTCTAAATCTATTTCATTTGTAGGGGACTTTGAGCAATTATACAAAAGACTGTAATTACTGAGAACTTGAAAATAAGGGGGAGAAAGTTCTCAGGTGGATAATCCCTAATAGAAATTATGTTAGTATTTAAAAAGAATGGAGGCAATTTCACATTAGCATGAAATAGAGACTCCAGCATTTTATTTTAGTAGCTGAGTACAGCAGAATTAGATCCATGTTCATGCTGGTTTATATGCTAAAGTTAGTGGACATAAACAAAAGGAAGCCACAGTATGCCCTGCAGAGATGGCCAAAATGGAACCTATGTCAGTGTCCTGCAGGAATGTGAGGAGTGTTCACACCATAAGCACTAGGAAATTTTCAGGAACTATATTATTGTAAACACAGAGATCTGATATGATTAAGATCTCTGCATTTCCAAAATAGAAAGTACATCCAATATAGCACCTGGAACACTGGTAAGTGGTAGAGATTCCAGAGGAATTAACTCAAAGCCAAAGTAACAAATGAGTCAACATATTAAGTGATTCTGCCTGAAGCCTTTCTATCCATTTGTCAGGATTCCCATGTGTTCTTTATCTGGCAAGACAATGGAGAACATCTGCATCCAAACCGACTGCTGGGAGTTTTGAGTACAGGAAAGTACTCAAAAGTGTCTATCTTGTATCCCAAATGGAGTCCACTAGTTGGACAATATTTGCTGCTGACTTTGCCCTGTTTTTCAGAAAATAAGCATGTCCATGGTACAACAGAACATGAAAAGCTTCAGTTTACATTATTCCCTACATTTCAGACTACTGGCTGCTATAAAATATCTTTCTGTAGAAAAAAAAAAAACAAACTTAGAAGCTGGACTTGGTGGAAGTTCTTCGACATGGTCTTTATTGTATTGAAAAATTTCATAAACCTTATGGAAATCCTTTAGTTTGTCAAGAAGGGTGACATGCATATATGTAGAAGTAATGGGGAAGAGTTTATGATTTGCTTTGTAAGTATTTATAGTGTGAGCTTTTAACCTGTACGAGGATAAGAAGAGGGTTTGTAAAAGCCACTTGGGGAAATTAGTTCAATTTGTTTGGGCAGTTACAGTTCTTTCTTTGAAATAAAATGCTTTAAGTAGCCTAAATATGTTTTCTGAATGTCTGAAATTAATTGGAAAAATAAATCACTAGTCCAGATGTTGTCAATGGTGTTGGGTCTTTTTTTTTTTTTTTTTAATTGGAGTATTGATCAGCTGAATTAAAGCATATTACAGTTCATCTGAAATATCAGCTCAGCATTTCAGTAGTATCTCAAATACCATTTAGGTGGAACACATTTCTAATTCATAGTATGTTAGATCATACTACACACACTGTACTCCCAAACACAGGCTGCTTCAAGTGTATATTTTATTTTTCTCTTACATATGCCCAGATGGTAATCTGTTTGCTTTGGGGTGAACTCATGAAATGAAGCATCTGGAATTTAGAGTGTTTTGATTTGCTTCACTAGCTTCACCAAGTTCTGACTATATTACAAAATATTTATTGCTAGAGCTCTTACCCTGAAAATAATGTTGCCAAAGGGTAAGGAAATCATAAAAGTGTTGGTACCCTTTTCCAGACTACAATTACGCTAAAACTACTGCAAACCCGAAGTGCAGGAGCTCAGTTTCCCAATCTGAAGATAAATGTCATGTATATTATAAACACAGTCCTCTGAAGTGAAACAGGTCTACACTCGAATCACCCATGGAATTAAAAGTGCAAGGTCAAACAACACTTGGCTTAGTGTAAGAACATTCATATAAAGTTGATTTAGTTATAGTGACAGTTCCATATTCTCTTTTATATTGCAAAAGTATATCAATTACATTACAGGTAGATTACAGCTGTAAAACATAGCAACTCTTATGTATGCATCTGGAGATATACAGATGTAACATTTTTAATTCAGGCACTAGTTTTTCTATATGACTATGAATAAGGATATATCTGGGTGTGGAAGAAAAAGGTAATCTCAGAGGGAACTCAGTTTTGTTTCAGAGTAAGGCAGAGAATCTGTAAGCAAAGTAATTCCTTCATTCGTTCTCCCTTTTGGTAATCCCCACGGATTTTAGCAGCTCTTAGTCAAGCCATGTCACTTGCACTGAAATTGCTCTGTGTATCCATGGCTAAAGCAAACAGCATATTTCTTATCCTTGTCAGTTGTAGAAATGATGCAGGGCAACTTTGAGTAACAAACAAAAGCTGAAACATGCTTATCACCGAAGCTAAAAAGCAGTTCCTTAACTCTAGGATTTGTTGTCTCATGTTGATTACTGTAACTACGTACTTTAGGTAGTGTTGAAATTAAACTTTTTTACATTTTTTTTCCTTTATAAACTTCTCTCTAAATTCTTGCAGTAAATTATCCTCGCTTTTTAATGGTAAAAAACTAAATACTCATTGTTCTGCAAGAAATAAGCGCTATGTCATTGCTATGTATTGCTATTGTAAGTAATAGAGGCAGGAAAGCTACAGGGGTGGGAGGCACCTGAAAAACACAGATTATGGTCAGGTAGAAAATACAAGAGTACTGTTGGACTTATACAAATTAAAGTTTATCTAATATCTGCTCTTTTATATCTCTTCCTATCTCAACACCTATCTGGTTCAAATGGGAAACACTCTTGAATAAAGGGCTTATTACTTCATTTTATCTTGTGACAAATCCTATTTGCTGAACTAGGAAGGAAAACTTCTAAAACAGACTGTTGCAACAGTTTAATACACATCATATAATTTCATTAACCTTTTTTTCTACCAAAGAGCAATTTCTTTCAACTAGCTATCATGCAACAAAATAAAACAGTCTGTGAAACTCTGTATGCTTGAAACCTACAGTTAACAGTGACGATTGAATGCCAAATGGTGCAACTGAGCCTATTAGATGTTTATGTTGTCTTTGTCCTGCTCAGTGTTACATATTTAAGCCTTGTCTTTAACTCTGGCAGTTTTGAATTGTTATCTAATGTAGTTTTGTCAAGTCTTTGGTTCATAAAAGACTGTGTGTCTTCCTACTATCCATGGTAAAAAAGGTGATTTCTCTAAAGGACTGATGCAATAATTCCAGCTATTTTAACCATTTACTCCTAAATGTCTCCAAAATTAAACAAAATTATGGGAATGGTTTACAGAACATTGGTCCATCATGATGTATTCATGACTGTAAGAGAGCTTATCTGACAAATGGTGGTGTTACAGGTTATTGGAAGTGAGTTGATGATGAGGTTCCATTGTAAGATATATTCAGAATATTTGTCTGTCCTTAGGGAATTCTTAATAGATGTAATTTTGCCAATGTGTAACACACACCAAGTAGTGTTTCATCCACCATGCAAGGAAGTGGGATAGGTTGGATGAGAAATTTGAGTAAGAGGCTAATATATATATTAGTTACCTTAATCTTTGGAATAACACAGATAAAAATAAAAACCTAAAGATGATACATATATATAGTTGAGACATTAACAAAACTGCCTTCTGGTTTTCCAGATACATGTAAGATACTGTAAACCTGAGGAGCACTTGAGAGGTAGGAAGAGGAATCAAACCAACACTTGTGTAGTCTTTATGGAGGAATGCTGTTGATGGCAAAGAGAACAAGCACTGAAAGGAGGGAGTCAGATGATTATGGTTTCGTCAGGTGACACTTTGATGTTTATCCTCTAGTGAAGGTTTTTTGCTTTCATTTCTTGATAATTTTGATTTTGCATTTTGTTTGCAACATTTTAATAGTGACAAAATATTGTGACTTTCATTGGCAAAACAGTAAATTTCAAAAGTCATAAAAAATAAATGTTTGGAAGTACTGATTTACAAAGATCATAAACTTCTTCACATCAATTTTGTCTGTAATTGTTCTTAAGCATTAAACTTAGTAAGCATTCATTGTAATTGAAGTTTATATGATGAAAAATTAAGATAATGACAGAATTTCATTATTTAATTGCAGAGTGACTCCATATTTTGACTTTGAACAAAAACATCAATAAATTTATATGGGCTTTGTGGAAAGGAAATGAGATAATATTTTGGCTTCAAAAATCTGAAATTGATTAGTTTTCAAAAATCTCATGCATAATCATTAAAATAGGACCTGTAGTAATTGACGATGATACAGATCTTGAGGGTATTTAAAAAGGGAAGTGTTAGCATTTTTCTCCAGTTTCTTCATGATTTTAAACCTAAAAAATATTACCTTTGTTCACCTTTGATCACTTCCGACAGCTGACATAAAGTTTAGATCAGACGATAAAATATGAACCCAAAAGTATATCCAGGTTGTATTGTTTAAATATTAGAAATTACTGAAAATATCATCGAAGATGAGTTGGATGGGTTCCCAAGAGTACATTACCCACTGCATTCCCCTCAGTGCTGCCTTCTGGCTGTATATGTGTGATTTCTGAGAGATATTTACCCATGTTTCACAATGATAGAAATACTGGAGGTTACACACTCTCACAGACATTGTATTTCAGTGCTAAAGTATATTTAGGATTTTTCCATAGGAATTTGATCTATTTTTCTGCAATTTAAACTCAATAGTTACAGCTGTGCCAGCTTTAATATCTCATTTTGTTATTACCAATATTTTCTTGTGTAGGATATGAAATGCTAAAGTGCAACTAACATATCTACAGCATGCCCTGTAACTCCAAATAGGAGGCAGTGGATATTTCAGTGTAATATCTGCCCTCGCAAAGCTACACTTCCTTTGTGTCACTCTGAAACTCCTCTTAGCTGGAGAGAGTGGAATGAATTCAGGGGAATGAATCTGACACAACTTACCAACTGTACTAAAAGCAGCAATGTTTTGAAAAGTTTTGGTACTCATTCCTAAAGATGGCTCTCAAAGTTCTTGTTTGAAGACCTTGGTGTGCAGGAGATATTTTTTAATTAATTTCTTCAATACCAAGTCTCTCAGATATGCTTTCAGAGAAAGTGTGGTATTTGCATCCAACATGGTTTACTTTTTTATTAGGTAGTTTATTTAGGTTTTAAAAAAACTCCCTCTAAGCTTAATATGTTTTGCAAGCAATTTAACACATCTGTTGAATGTAAAAGAAACAAGCCAAACTAAACCAAACCAAGCCAAAAAAAACCATTGCCTGCCTTAAGCTTATGTGAAAATTTTTATATTTTTAAATTATTAATGCTTGACAAGAAACATACATTATAAGGTAATCTTTTGAACTACAAAACAGATTTAAAAAACAGCTATTGCTCTCCTCAGTGCATCTTGGGTAACATCTCTTTGTAATTCTGTAAAAAATCCTCAACTGTGATTTAATCTAAAGAAAAATATCCCATTACCCTTACAAAATTCTATTGTATAAATAATTCATTGATTTTATGCTTGAAACTCTACACTAAATTATATATAAAATTAATTAATTATATTTTCAAGATGCAGATCTGAAGGATCTTCATTCTTCTGATGTGGATCATCCTTCTGTAAATCTGAAGTATTTCTTATTCAGCAGTCTAAGCAGTTATTTTTTTGGTTGTGTTTCAACATTTCGCTCGGTGGCTTTTAATTTTCTCCATGTAGGTCAATGTAGATCCCACGACTTATTTTTATGATGCTCATGTTTATTGTTTGATCTTAGGGCAAAACTGTCTTAGTACATTTCACATGTTTGGCATGTGGCTCAAAAACATCCAATGAAGTCTTTAATATTTCCAGACTGTCCTTGAGTAGTATGCTTTAGTGACTTCTAGTTTTGATAATTGCTTGTTTTGCTGTCATTATATTCTCACTGTGATTTTAGGGACAGTTTTTCTCTTCCTTAAAGCAACATCTTAATTAAGGCCCCCCCTTTATTTGTCTATCAGTATTTTCTATTTTTTATCTCTTCCATTCACAGTAATTCTTATCATTAAGATTTTTCCTGACAACTAAACTGATATCCTCATAAACCAGCTCTCTAAGACTCCCAAATCTTATCTCTGAGGGATATGCAATACTTTTTTTTATCTAATGTGATTGCCTTTTTTCCCCATGTGTGCACGCACTGGTACTGACTATCCTCTCCCATTTCCACAGCTAGTTAGTAAGCTTGTTTCTTTCCCCAGCATCAGCTTTGTACCACCTAAACAGCAGCTTGGGGCCAAGGGCAGCTTGTTTTAAGTTGAGATAGTAGTGATATCCTGCGGCTGGGAAAACTGATTGGTTACCCTGTGTCTCACCTATTAGGCAATCACTTATCTCTGAAAGAATAATTTCTTGCCACAGAGAAATTTGACTTCTCTAATAGCCTCTTGTGTTGACCTCGTTGAATTCCCACTGGGGTCTTAAAAACAACCCTCTTTTCCTCTCCTATCACTTGAATTTTACCCTCAGAAATAATGAGGTAATGAGATGGAGATGCTATCAACATTTGGCAGTTTGACCCTTGACCTTCTCTAATGGAGGAGATTTTGATGATGGTACTCCATTTTGCTGCTACATTTTGGTGAAAAGAGAAATCACAGAACCCAAGAGTGGTTCAGAGGGCAAGGGCCCAGAGTGGATTATCTGATCCAACCTCCCTGCTCAAACAGGGTCATCCCAGAGTACATGGCACAGGATTTCATCTAGACAGTTTTTGAATATCTCCAGTGAGAGAGACTCCACACCCTCTCTGGACCATCTCTTCCAGTGCTTCGTCACACACACACTAAAGTTCTTCCTCATATTCAGGTGGAACTTCCTGAGCATCCACTTCTGCCTATTTAGATCTGATATTTAAATATCCTTTGAAGGTCAGTTAGAATATAAAGCAGGGTTCAGAGTTTAATTCTCTCAGCCTCCAAAGGCTCGTGTTCATCCTTATTTTCAGTCTGCTATGTGTCCAATCAAAGATGAAGGGAAACAACTACAGTACTTAAAATATTTCTCTTTTGCTTCAGCATAAATAAAATGAAAAAAAGTTAGAGACATGATGAATTGGCTTTTTCTGTGGAGTTTTTGTGGTTTTCATGGGTTTAATCATTTTGGTTTGGGTTTTTTTCTTCCTTCTAATTTCATGGTGTATTAACTCTGAGAAGGATTCAAGGGAAAAAAAGGCAAGATCAATAAATAGTTACAATTCTCTAGGAAGAGAAAACCTGAAAAAAAAAATTGTTGTGAGTTTAAATACATTTTCCGTTTTGTTTGGAAATTATCTGCTAGGGAGATTATAGAGAATTGATGCAAATCTCATGCCAAAACTACAGTTTTGGTGAATGTGCAACCCAACTTTTTCCCTAGGAAAGCAATTGTGTTTAGTGGAGACAGTACCAGACCCTGGAGTGCTGACAGATCATTGATGCCATCCAAGGTTGCTTCTGCAAGTTGCATAAATTCCTTGTGTTACAGATGCACTCTGCAGTTCCACTATTAGTCCATTTACTTGGTCTGTTATAAACCATATAGTATAATATAAAATGATTGAATTAACTCACATATTTGTATACCACATAACAAACTGGTTGAATGAGAGTCAGATAAAACATTTTATTTTATTATGAAGTTTGCCTTTACTTGCAATATCTGATCTTTCCTGTAACTGCTGTGTATTTATATTGTATCTTAAGAATATTTAAAATAATATTCTTCTTCCTTTTTTATATTACGTTTTTCAGTTTACAAAATAACCTCAGTCAGATCACAATGTACTTTATGTAGACATGCAAGGTCGTCCTTTCCAGGCACTGAGAAAAATCTTGGAGGAGTAATTTCTACATCACAGGAAGAAGAATAATTTTGTTATTTTGGTTGTTTTTTCTGAAAAGCTTATGTGCTACATGTTGATCAAAAGAGTTTATGACATTTTTCACATTAATTTTGAAACAGCACAGTTATTACTAGTCTTTGGTATCAGTGTACGACGCTTGCCTGGGGTCGCCCACAGAGGCACAGTGTCCTTCCTGCAAGGCAGCTGCAGACTATATCCTCTGGCTCCACACAAGGAGCAATCCCCAAATGGCCGATGTTGTATGTGTCTGTCGGCGGAGGTAAAGGAGCAAGACAGAGGACTCCTGTGTGGCTTCCAACAGCTTTATTGCTTTGGAGGGTCTAGAGACAAGAGTCAAAGATCTGAGGGTGACAAGGGTTTTTAAGGTCCAGGGTTCAGGGGCGGAGAAAAGGAGAACAACTAATCAGATACAAAAACAAGGGTTGAATGATACATACAGTAACAAATGGGGACAACTGGGAGGAAGGAACTAGGGATACAAGCCAATGGGGTACCGAATTACAGGGAAGGTTCTGGAAATGGGGGTGGAGAGCTGGGTGGTGCCTTAGATCTCAGTGCCATCCTCTGACCCACCCTCCGAGCTGTCAGAAGAGGGGAGATCAAGCCATTGGATGGCGTGGACTTAATGGGCGCTTGATGTCCACAGCCCATCTGAAGGCTGGGCGACCGCCACAAATGTAGTTGTGGTTTATCAAACAATCTGTGGTTCTTTCAGGCATATTCTGGTCCTGACATGTATGTGATTCAGAACTTTTCTTAACTCCTCAACCTTCATTGTGTAAGACAGGTGTTTCTTCATCTGTCATGTTAAAATAAATGGAAAGTTCAGATTTTAATTCAATGTGGCAAGACATTCTAAAAACCTCCTTTCTTAATGTAGAGTTGGAGACATGGATGGAGAAATCTCTGGACGTGCCAAGTTCCATCACCAGCAGAGACAAACAATTAATCCTACTGTTGAAGCAATTTTTTTTCTTTGTCTCCATTCTGGTTTAATGCTTTGTCAGTTTCACCTTCAGATCCTCCAGTAACTGTCTCTCTGTCCTACTGTAGGCAACACAGTTGCCCACTCCCCTTGAGTGCTGGTGAGTGCACTTTATTTTTTGGTGTTATTAGGAGGTGTAAATTTCCTCTAACCCTATTTACCTCAGCCGACACATTTAGGGCTCTGATAATCTTTTCTATTCCTTTTTGGACAGGAGCTAAATATCATTCCAAAATGTGTCAAGGCATTTTCACTGAAAGCATCACCATTTCAAAAAGCTCTGTACAACTGATGACTAAATAAATGTTCTTCTTTATTTTTTTTTTCTAGTAAGTGAGCAGTTGAGCTGGAAAACTTGGCAGAAAACTCTTTTGTCTTTCCTGCTTGTATCAATGGAACCTGGTTTGCAAGGTAAATGTTCCATTTTAATTGACTGTAATTGTATACTATTAAAATTTCAAATGTCTAAAATGACCTCATAGTACCTCTAGGTTTTAAAGAAAATACCCTTGCTTAGTGTTTCTACACTTTTAGCAGTGAATTGTATTAGAATACTCTTACAACTTAAAATAAATGCAATTAGTTCCTTTGGATTTATTAACAAATAAACCTCACTCCCAGGAAGAAAGGAAAACTATGGTAAGATCTAGGTTATTTGTGAGTTTCTGGGTTATTTCTACTATTTTTCCATCAATCTGAGTTAACAATTCAGATGAATGTGAATGCATTTATTATGTCAATATATATTCTCTGTATTCTGTGTTTATTGGGAATGCTGAGTTTATTGGTGATTTTATTAGAAGGAATACTGAAGGTGATTCTTGAGACCCCTGGCTTGTGTTTGCAATCCTTATTGTTGTGTAGTTTTTAAAATAAGAGATTCTTGTTCCTGCTCTTAAACATGGCTTTTAATAGTGATATCTGAAAGGTAGTCATGTTATATATTTGGAAAATCTAGTTTTCTAGAGTTCAGAAATACCTCAGGGAAGCTGGCTTGCTTTGAGAATTAATCATGTTACTATTATTTTATTTTAATTAATTACTGTGGAAGGCTGCTGGTTCTAGCAGAAAAATTATGTTACCAAGAAAATATTACCCTCAATACCATCCTCAGCTTTTTTAAGGGTCTAGGTTTAATACTACTATTTCCTTTGACACTTTTCTTGTTCCATCTCTGAATTTTATCTTTGAAGTTGTCTTAATTGTCTGTAGGAAAGAACATTCCTCTCTAGTCGTTTTGCCATTGAAACTGCCATTTTTACTCTTTTAGACATCATGAAAGAAAGTTTTCTAAATATGTCCTCTTATATGTTGTAAAGAATTGAACAAGGTATGCAAAAGCTGCTCCAAATTTTTGCTGGGCAAAAGAATTATCCCTTCTTGGCACAAGTGCCACTAAGTATGTTCAAGGTGGAAAACTGGGCCTTTTGAAAACTAAAATCAGCAGCTTTCTCGGCACCTGGAACGGGGAAGTAAATATTCTACTCTTCAGTATTTGGTTAACAAGCTGATTCCCAAGGCTGTATATTTTAATATAATGTATTTCTTAAGAAGGGAGAGGTAAAAATAGTGACTCAGCCTTTGCTTGAGTGAAACCCTGCTATGAGATGGTGGGTGGTGGTTGTAAAAAGAAAAGTAGCAGCATTTCTGTCAGGGCTCCTTCTGAGGATGGAAGATATTTGTAAATTAAAAAAAAAAAAAAGAAAAGTGACTGGCCAGTTTTATCACCTCTTTTTTTTAACTACTAGAAATGGCAGAAAACTTCCAGTTTTGAGGAAGAGCCCAAACACAATGATTTTCCATGCAGATAGTTAGGCATTGTACAATCAGATTTGCCAGAAAAGAGTGGGTGATGCTACATTTCAAAGTAGTGCTAGTGCAACTCCCCAGACATCATGTTGTGTTACATAGGTTTCTTCTATCTTGAGTTTACAAAGCCAGCAGCAGTTGGAAAAACACTAACAGTCAGAAGTCTGATGGCTAAAGCCATAATTTTACATGAGATTCATCACAATTTTCATGATTATGTTGCATCATGTTTAATGGAAAGTTAAGAATGTACTTAAACACTTGCAGAACTGGGATACATTTGGCTGAATGACAGCTAAAGAACAGAGAGTGAAAATGATGAATAAAATTTCCAAAGCATCTATAGGTGACGTAGGAGTAGGCTTAAGATGCCCTTTCTGCAACATTTATGATAATTTTGTATCTTATGTATGACAGAAATCACAAAAAATAATATAATGTTTAAAAAAATAATTGACAAAGAGCATTTAATTTTCTTCCAAAATACTGTTATGACTTTTTATCCACAATTACCATTTCCAACTTACTGGGCTTCCTTTGACTGTATGTGTAATTAAATCTGAAGGTGCCATTGTTTCTAATGACTTATGTTCAGTTTTTGGTACTGGCATTTCAGTAGCAAAACACCAATATTTAATTTGGACTTAGCATTAAGTCACTGCCAGTGAGAACAGACTAATGTATCTTTATGATGATGAGCTTGTATGGGGTAATGAGATGTTTTTAATCAAACAAAAGGGTTTGTTTCAGGGTTGTAATTTGAAATTCTATTTTTAAAAAAGGTTTGAGGAATTATTGGAAGTAAATTGTCTTTCATTCTGTCTTTTGTTTTCATCCTTCTGAAAAGATTCATTATTGCCTATTCATCTTGTTTTCCTACCATTCTTGTGGTGAATTCGGGATGCACAGTGAATAACATCTGTGAATTTCCATGAGATGAGGCTGTGAAAGTTTTCTCTATACTTTTCATTTGATGTTAAAATCTTCCCTGAGTAGGTTTTAGGCATCTCAAGAATGTTTCTATCTTCACTGATCTAGATTATACTAAGTGCTTCTGTAAAGCATTATATACCAATAGGTGTAATGGCTCTTTCTATTTCAGAAAAAAGGGAAAATAAAAAAAGAGAGATTATTTCATTTGTGCATGTCAATACACCTGTATTTCTTTTCAAAAGAGAAAAGATCACACTATTTGATAAACTGAAATTTTTCATGTGAGTAGGTATTATACATTTTTGTGCCTGGGACATTTCAAATGAAGTCAAATTGAATGAGAGGTGGTGTTATCTAAAAATGGCTGTTGCTAATGGTGTGTTTTTGCAGGCAGATTAACTTAGTTTCCTTCCCTAGGTGGCCAACACTACTGTAAGAACTGATTTTTCCTTCTAACCCTCAATTTCAGCCCCCCAGGGTGACAGATAATTTTTGTATTACCAAATGTAGCCAAATTTTGCATGAGTGCCGTACTTGTCTAGAAATAATTTGCTACCATTTCCAAAGTCTTCTATATTGATTCATATTTCTAATACTTAAACTTCTCTATTTCTTGAGTAAATGCCCTGAATTTGATGGATTAAGGCCTGTATATTGAGGAAAAAATGTGTCTCTTGAACACTCATAGAGGAGAACACAAAAAAATTCTGGATGATTGTGTTTTTTCCCCTGCTCTTTTATCTACAAACCTAGATTATTAAAAGTACTTATCTGGGGATTGAGTAATAAAATTAGTTAAGGTTTCTTATAGGTCTCAGTGTTACCAGATCTGCATCTGCATTTTGCATGAAAGTAAGCAAAGGCTATCATAACGTTTTGCTTTTGAGACCAGAAGCTGCTATTCTTCATACTGGAAAGAAAAATTTGAATAGTTGTGCTGAAATTACTAGAAATACATACAGGCTGTTATGTGAGTAAAAAGAGTAAATCTCTTCACGTTTAAAACACTTATTTTAATCCACATGCTTGAATAATCTCTGACAATTCAATCTAGTACTTTCAAAAGTAACAGGTGACTTCAGACGGTCAGATTATACAGCCAGAAGGGGTCTGATATTCAATAAATTCTGACCATTTCTTTTATGGAATTCAGGCTTCTTCTAAATTCGAAATGCTCACCCAAAAAGTCACTTAGTGACATCTTTGCTTACACTGGAGCTGCAAGACCTGATAATTCTTGAAACCATCAGAATAAATTAAAACAATCTATTTCAATTTTTTTGGTGTTATCTCGTGCTGTTATGTATGCAGACATCTGAATACTTTTTTCTGAGTTGTAAGTGGAGTTATAGTCTAAGTTACAGTTGGACTTAATAAATAAGTGTCAGGATTTATTTGGGAGTCCTTAAGTTTACTGAATATGAGTCTTGATTTTCCAGATGAAATTCAGAATTATGCCTTGGAGTATGGACTTTAGGCATCCACATTGCAGTATAATCAACGGATGTCTAAAACTGATATACAGCAATCAAAGTGTTTCCTTGGAAAGACACTGGTTGGAGAGATACTGGTTCATCCAGTGAAGACATTCAATTTTCTACCCTGGTCTCTCCAAATATCAAGTGGTGTCTACATTTGAAGAGTACTGGAATTGTTGTTTGGGAAATAGAAACTTAACCTCAGTAGCCTTTGTTTTAGAAAAGTAAGAATGTCAATCAGCGCTGAACAAAAATCTTAGAGAAGTAATCTGCTGGAAAAAGTAAAGTTACAATCCACAAATAAAATGCTGTTTTCTTTATGCCTGGAAATGTAGCAAAGCTTTGTTGTGCAACTACTCTGAAGACACTTCCTATGTTTTGCAGAAGATAAAGACACCTTAAGAAAAGCTAGAAGATCTGCTGTCACCTTTTAGTAGCAATGTCAATACATTTAAGCAATGCACCATTAATTTAGTTAATTCAGTCCTTCCTGACTTTCCTTCATGCTTCACTCACAATCCTACTGTGCATCCTTAAATCTTTTTGGTTTCCATTTTTATCATTGCAGCCAAATTCAAATTTCCATTATTTTGAAATGAGAGCTCATCATAATAAAATACTGTGTTGCATTTTTTTAATCAGAAAGTATACGAGCAGGAAAAAAAGCAGTAACTTTGTACACTATTACTGTCAATACAAGGGTGACACCAGAGCTAAAGTAAAAAATAAAAGGAGACTTTTGCAAGATAATATATGTAACTCTCCAAAACTGAACTGAATGGGTTGGTTTATTTTGATATTGGAAGAAGAATTTGCATGCCCAAAAGTGGTCTTCAGTTCCTGACTGACAAAAGCCAAACCAAACCAAACCATAACCTCAATAATCTTTAATGTCCCTTCCAGCCTACGCCATTCTATGATTCCGTGACAAAAAAAATCTGTTATATAACAGCAGCCTGCTGATATATAGATTTTTAATAACTATACAGCTGATCACAGTTTGACACCTTATATTCTTTTACATAATCTCTATTTTTAATGTAGCTGTGATTTCTGGTATATTTTTTTCAGTACCACTAGGGATTGTATAGCAGCTTTTGGCATGAATATTAAGTCTCAATATTGAAAAAGAAGTTTCAGAGTTTTATTTCATCCTTGTTTACTGCATCACTGTGAATTAAATCACCCTTAGACTAGAAAATCTTTCTCAGACTCACTACACCTTTAAGTGTAATCATAAAGGCCACTGCCTTCTGCCTCATTTTACTCATGTGCACAGGACGTTTTGCCAGACAGGGGATGTTTAATAAGATGAGACCTCAGACCTGAAAGTCCAAGAACTACAGGATGCTGAAAAGCTGAAGTCGAGTGAGCGATGGTGAGGAGCTCTGCTAGCTCCCTGGGAAAGCCTTGCCTCAAATCTGTTAAAAAGCCTTTGAGTGTGCAAGGAAGAACAGGTGACACAGTCGTGTGAATGAGAACAACTCTAGGTCAATAGAACCCTTTCAAGTAATGCAATGTGACATGTCTTGAGAAAGCACTTGAGGAGAGAGGCCACATAGCACAGTTCTTGGCCTCTCTGGAACATGGAAAAGGAGTTACGAGTATTCAAAATATAGAAAACGGTATTTTCTGAAATAGTCCTTTGGAAGTGTTGTCACTGTAAATATTATTAGAACAGAAAATTCTAATGTCATCATTCTTAAACTTATGCTTTAAGGCATGAAGGATGAGGAGTGAGTAGAAAATATACCAGCTCACTAAAATATAAGTATTTTAATGAAAATATGGAGGTAAAGAAGCGTCATCTTCCTTTCTTTATATATAAATAGAAGGCTAAGAAAAATAGTATCTTCAGATTTCGGAGAGGATCATCAAGATTTTGTCAAGATTACTCTTGCATTTCTTAATTTGCTTAGGTAGAGTTCCTGTGCTGAATCTGGTGTTCTGTCTCTGAAGCATACTGTCACTGTTTGAAGGCCACTGTTTGAACTCAGTCTAGTACGCAGAAGAGATCTGTGCAAAATTCTTTTTTTCCACATGTAAAGCTATTTCTGCCTGTGCAAATGTGAGTATACATTTGAAATCTGTCTGCAATCATTTCTCTACAAAATTTGGCACTCTAATGGGGAAAAACAATTTGGAAACAATTGCACAAAATCAGAACAGTTTTAACTTAAAGATTCCAAGAAAAGGAGAGCTCTCATACCATTTATTTAAATGTATTCACTCTAAAAATAGTCATATACATTAAGCAGAAAGCAGTAACCATTTCATTTTCTTGATGTCTTGTTAGACTAGGAGATCAGTGCCTCAGCTAGACATAAAAGTTCATTCGGAAAATGGAGTGAATAGAGAAAATGGAGTAAACCAAGAACTGTGTTATTTTAGTTTTCCTTTGGACACTGAGCATTTGGAACGGGATGATCTTTAAAGACTCTTCCATCTGAAGTCTTTCTATGATTCTATGATTAAAACAACAGTGATGCCTTTCAGAATCAAGACTCATCTTTATGGAACAAGCAGGCTATTTCTGCAGTATTCATGCATATATAAAAATTTGCCATTTTCATTAAGGTCAAATTTGTCATGAAAATTAAAGGTTATATCCTAAGCTAATCCAAATCATGTTATCTTTATCTCTGAAGTTATATTGATTTACAAGAAATTATGATAATCCTTAGACCTGTTTTGGAAATTCTGCTCACTCTGTATTGAAGCTTATGGAAGAAATATTTTGGAATATTTTCAATGAAAAAGTTTATAGAAGTTGCCGCATTTATTCATTTGAACATTTTTAAAGGGAAGATGTTTATGATTTTTTTGTTCCTATGACATATTCTTTAATTTTTTTCTGCCTAAAAAACAATACCATATATCAAAATTCAGGAGAAGCTTGTTGCATGCAGTAGCATCCTTCACATGGTATCCAGGAACAAAAATACATCTATTAATTTCTGTCACAAAATATTAGGATTGCCTACACTGTGCTATCAAATCAGTAACTATTTAACAAATGTTATGAAGAGGAAGGAAAAAAAAAGTGACAGCTATATTATCCCTGCTTTAAAAACTGGTATTTACAATATCCATAGAAAGCTAACAGCTACTTAAACCTTAAAAAAAAAAACCACCAAAAAAAACCATACCAAAACAAAAAACAAAACCCACAAACAAACAAAACCCCAAACCAAATAAAACCCCACCAAAATCAAAATCAAACAAGCTGAATGCACCAAACCCATTCATTTTCACGCAAAAATCCTAGCAGACTTATAATGGTATATAGTGAAGGAAATTGAGGACACACACTTTAAAATTATGTAAACATCTTATGCCTGTGTGTTTCCTTACAGCTCACAGTATACTTTCCAAATATTTGGTGCTATGTTTTCATTAATTATGGTGGTTGCACTGAACCTTTTCTTTCAGAATCATAAATTAGGGCAAGTCAGATGACTTGATCCTGTCACCACCAGACTTCCTGGTTAGTACTGACGTACTGAGCCAGTGAAGTTACTGGTATGGTCAGATACTTCTAAAACTGTGCTTATCTTATGCACTGCCTAATTTTTTTTTTTTTTTTTTTTTTTTTTTTTGCTTCCTTTACCCCCTTTAGTTTGAAAACTGCTCTTTTAGGAAGGATTTATTTTTAATGATGGGCTTTCTTCATCGCATCTTAAAATGTCGCAACTGTTCACATCCAGATTTGTGCTATTTACAGTGTCCCACTTTCCCAGTTTTTCTTGAGCCACCCCTTAATGGAAGGTAGCTCTTCATAACTGGACAATTGACTCCTTGCTAAGCAGGGCTGCTTTTAATAAAAACAGAACTGTGGCATTTACAACTTTAATCAAAATTTTTCAAGGACGCTGTGGTGTTTGAAATAGAACTGGACCTGTAACATACACTATAATCAGAAAATCGTCATAGAATCATAGAATGGTTTTGGTTGGAAAGGACTTTAAACACCTTCTACTTCCAAACCCTCAGCCATGAGCAAGGATGCCAGTTACTAGACCAGGTTGTCAAAGCCCCATCCAACCTGACCTTGAACAATCCCAGTCATGAAGCATCCGCAGCTTCTCAAGGCAATATTTTTCACTGTTTTACCACCCTCACAGTAAAGGATTTCTTCCTAAAATCAAATCTAAACCTTATTTCTTTCAGATTAAAGACATTATCACTTTTCCTATTACTATGCGTCCTTGCAAAAAAAATCATGCATTTGTGCAATGCAATGGTAACATGAGGCTGAACAGAAAAGGAGAAATAAAATCAAACAATTAAAGCCCTAGAAGGTAATGAAATCATACCTTTTATGCTTGGATAATCCTGGGGGAAAAAATACTTTTAACACATGTATGTGCAGGGACTATAAAAGCTGCATAGCATCCTAAAATTATGTCAATGAAGGTGAAAGTGATCAGAATTTTGAAAGTGAGGATAATAGACAGAAAAGATGTAGAGGAAATGTGGAATAAAGTTGTAGTATAAAAGAAATGCCAGTGGGGTTCCAGTGAGAGTCAATTTTGGCAAAATTGACCAAGATGACGGCTTGATGAACCTGAAGAGAAAAGTAAATCTATCAGAGGAAAAAAACACCTTTGAACTTTGAGAGGAAACCATTCTGATTCATGCACCTGATCCATTTGCATTAGGATTCTGATTCTAACTATGCAAAATTTCTTCACATTATTTAAACTGTACAGCTGTGAAGGCTAATCCATACTCTGGGTGTGAAGAGCTTACACATTTTACGATGTAAATCATGTAATGTGATAATATTCTAGCTTCATTTAACCATATTATAGAGCTGCTCAGCTCTGCTGAGCATTTTTAAGGGAATTCATTTTACACAGATGATATTCAACGTGCAGAAATAAAATAAAATTGTTACTGTTGCTGTTGTTAGCAAAATGTATATTTTGTGTGTAGCAGCAGGTAGATGGATAATGGTTAGCAGAACTATATCCTGTGGAGAAAGACACATTTTCTGGGTCACTAAATAGGCAGCTCACTCAGTTTAAGTAAAATAGTAATTGAAGGGTAGAAAATTTATGGTGGCAGTGGATTGGGGATTCTAAATTAATTTAGTTTACTAAATAAAACACAGTTTTTGGTAGTCAGAAAATGTTTTTCTTCCTTTATGAACTGGCCAGGTTCTGGGATGTTCCCCTGCTGTTTGAATTCCAGTTTCTGCCTTACATTCATTTTTCCCTCAGTGAACAGACAATTTCAGATAGCAGTCTGTATGTCTGTCAGACAGAGGGATGCTGTGAAGGCTGTCACATTCCGTCTTTCATTTATTTCCCTTCAGTTACATAAATAACAAGAATTTAAATGCTGTAACTCCAGGATTATGTGAACCCATGAACATAACTAAGATTTCTTTGAGAGTGACTGAGACCAGCATTGGGTACTGCAGGCTCTAAGGCATTGTTTTTTTTTGTCTTCAGCAATGAGTGGGTCAGCTTAATTTCAAAGCAGTTGTGAATGAAACTGAAGTCTCCTGAAGGACTCTGTCATAGAGCTATGTCTGTCCCATCTGGGTCTGGAGGGATGGCATTGCCTTGCACTTCTGCTCCAGTCCAACTCTCCTTGGAGATAGACATGGAAGGATGGGTTTGTACCTGTAAGCAAATGAGTGACAGCCAAATGTGAGCCTCAGTTCCAAAAAATGACTGTCTGTAGAGACTGGTATGAGTCTTGCCTAAAGACTGGAAAGGAAAATCATAAATGCAGTTTTGCTGATCAGAGAAAGAATTTTTCCTTTTCAACCAGATGAAGGTTTTGTTTCCAAAATGCTGTATTTTTCTGGAGGCTGCTGCATAAAGGAAAAAGCTAAATACTTCAGAGGAAAACCCATATACATAGTTACAAGCTGACATTAGTATAAGTTCTCTCTTTACTACAATGCCTAGTGTCCTATTTCACTTAAGGCATCATACTTATCTTACAAAATCTTCTGATGTTATATTTCCAGTGAAAATGCTGGGATTTTTATCCCCACTCTCAAATTAGCATTGTGATACTTTCAGTATACTCAATAAGTAAAAAGTTACTGGAATAAGAAGGAAAATTTTATGATTTCTGAAATATGTATTTAGCAGACCAATGAATTTTGAATTAATACCTGTTGGAAAGTACTTGGATAATTTTGGCCTTGAAGACACTCTCTTACTGAGGTCTTTCAAAATAAGCACATTGTACTTTTGAAAATATTTTATGTTTTTAAATAATTTATCCTTCCTTTTGAGATGGTTCTCAGATCTCAAGTGCATTCAAAAATAATTAAAAAAAAAAAAAAAAAAAAAAAAAAAAATACCCGGGGTATTTTTGTTTGTAAAAAT
>VZTH01005504.1:314164-354411 GCA_013397815.1 Aleadryas rufinucha
AAAAAAAAAAAAAGACAATACAAAATGACCTGGGTAGTTTTGTTTGGTAAAATGCATCTGGTTACATGATTACATCCAACTAATATGAATTTTATTTTCAGTTGAAATCAAGACTCTGAAAGGTAAAGTCTTTACAGTTTTGTAGCCTTTAAAGGACATTGAGGACTAGGCAAATATAGGGGTTTTATGAGTCTTACAACTGTGCCCTATTTGGTGATGGGAAACACCACTGAGGATATAGTATCCTTCATAGTTTTAGTCCTTATACTCCTGCATAAACTATAATTGTTGCATATGAAAAGTGATAAAAAAATTATTATGTTCTGAAATGACAATCCTCAGGGGGAAAACACCCCACCCCTTGTTTTGTATATTTTCCAGCTATTTCTCTATCCCTGACACACACTTTTTAAAGAGTATTTACTGCAATAGAATCTTCTGGCATTTATTTATCTAAATGATAAACAAAAGCATTTAAAAGAGACCTTTCAAAAAATTCAGGAAAATCTGAAAATATTTTGAGGCAAGCCTTTAGTTAGGTTTCTTCACTGACATTTCTGGCTAACTAGGGAGCCTCTGATGAACTCTGTAAGGCAGTTCTGGAAGTGGTACAAAATACTAACTGTTCTCTTTGCAGTGATTTGGCTTCCCTTCTTCTCCCAGGAAATAATAGAAGGTGTTTCTTCTTTGGTCTTCATCCTTCATTAATGCATTATTTTCTTTAAATATTCAGGAATACCATAACACAATTGCCACACCTGTAGTTTAAATAGTTACCGCTATAGATTATGTGATACCTTTTTTTATGTTCAGGAAGTGTCACAAAATCTGCAGACAGGACCATGTAGAAAGACCTTAAACACTTTTTTTTTGGTTTTTCCTTTTTTTCCATTTTTTTTTCTTGTTGTCTTAAGTGCTGTGTGTACAGACAGCATAAGTGAGGCAGAGATTGATGAAGAAGTTTGAAATACCAATTTTGGAGAAAAATTATCTTTTGTTACAACATGAATTCACTATTTTCTGACTAGTATTAGCGAATTAATTATGCAATAACTGCCCCACCATAAAACCATCCTGGAGGTGTCACATTAATTCTTTTTATGGCAGCATGAAAGTTAAAGCTAGCAATAAAAGTCTCCAAGTGAAAGCTTTTAAAGTGTTCTGACAGAAAGAATTGTTCAACAAGTACTTGGTTGAAGCCAAACTAAACAGATCATAGTTAAAAAATTAATCTCTAAAAAAATGCACTTTTTTGAGCATATTTAGATCTAAAAATAAAACTACAGAAGCCTGTAAACATAGAAAACAAAATGTATAGTTGAAAAGAAGAATATTAGAATTTCTTTCTCATCATTTAATTTGTACCTGATGGAACCATCTGGCAAAACCAAAAGTGAAACGTGTATCACTGAATTTTTTTTTAATAAGAAATAGGACCAAAATTCCCAAATACTATTCCTTTGTGTGAGCAAATTTTTTTCATAGTCAGATGAAATCAATTCTCTCATGTTTGGTTTTTTTTTTTTCTGGTAATTGACGTGTATTAGTTAGCCTGGATAAAAACACGTCTTAGCTCCTCTCAGAGTCTTGCAAGGGGAGAATTATTATGCTCTCTTTCTCAGGTTTTCTTTATTGTTATTAATATGTGTTAAAAATAGCAGGAAAAAATAATAATTATGATACTTCAAAACGCAGGTATACATTAAATTCTGGCTACTAATTTTAAAAAGGAAGCAGTTGTATAAATTGATCAGATATACTGGGCTTGCATATGAAGACTGCACCTCTTTTACTTGACAAAAAGACATTTGAGGGAATGTGGGAGACTTTGATTTGTAAAGACAGTGTCAATAGGAATAAATAAACCCTTTCTCTCAGAAAAACAGGGACAACCAAAGAAATATCCTGGAAGAAAGCTGGAAGCTCAAAAGGGAATATTTTCACAGAAGGGAAAATGTATGGAACTCATTATTCCTGGAATTTATTAAGTACAATTTGTATCTAGGTTGAAGAACATATCAGGAAAGTGAAATGGAGCAGGATATTTGCTTCAACAATCAGTGTACAATCTCTCAGGCAGAGAAGTCTGAATAAGTGGGTTGGCAATATTGAAATATTTAGCTGTTTCAGCAGCCTAATAGGCTGCACAGTACCTCTGTTCAAAAACTGAGCAGCTCAATAAGCAGGACCACCTTATGAGAGCCAGGGAAGAGGTGTAGAAGGGTGTTTTGGCCTGAGGAGTTTATGTCTGTGCATGCAAGCACAAGTGATTTCTTTGCAGCACTGCTGTGCAATTCCAGTAACTCTGTATGGCAGCCAAGGTGGCTGCTTCCCTAAGGGGGTCAGAGGAGGGAGGATTTCAGCCATTTCCTGTCACTTTGCAAAGCATCATTTTAGACTGTCTTGCTAATAAATGAAGTATAGCTTAGGGCACAGAGACTTACCTTTCAGATATAATTTCAATCTGAAAACTTTGGGGATCTGATTTCACTTGTATATTCAGGTTTGTAATGTGATTATCTGTATTCAGTGATGTTTGGCCATGAAATAGTTCTGGTTGTTACTAAGAGGTTGGTACAATTGACTTTCACATTCAGGACTTTTTTTTCCTTTTCCTCTCTTATAAGAACAAATTTACTAGACCATAACGGTTAAGACAGAAAGGTTTTTTAAATTTTAATTTTTTTTAAATGGGATGAAATGAAACAAGTTTTCTGAGATTACTTATTAGACTGCTGAAAAAAGTACTCACAACCTCTAATCTAGCTCTCTGTTTAGATAGCTGAACAAGGTAATTGTCTTCTGGGAAGATACCTTAACAAGGTAACTGTCTTCTGAGAAGAAGCCTTCTACACAGAAAGCTGAACAAAGACTGTTTTGTTTTGGAGGGGATTCAATTTGCAAGATCATATAGTCCAACCCATCTCCCATGATCAGGGACATCTTCCACTAGATCAAAGCCCCACCACCTGTGTCAATGTTTACTACTCTCAGGTAAAAAATATCGTCCTTATACTAAATCTGCTCAAATACACTAAAATCTCTTTCAATTTAAAACTCTTGCCCCTTTTCCTGTCCCTAAGAAATTTAGAAAAAATGTCTCTGTCTTTCATATAAACTCCTTTTTTAATACTGGAAGGCTGCAATGAGTCCTCCTGGAGTGCTCTCTTCTCTAGGCCAAACAAACTTAGTTTTCTCAATCTTCCTTCATAGGGAAGATGTTCCAGCCCTCTGGTCATTCATGGATCACGGAGGATCATTTACATGGTCCTTTTCTGGACTTGCTCCAACAGGTCCATGTCCTTCCTGTGCTGAGACCCCAGAGCTGGATGCAGTGTTCCAGGGCGGTCTCACCAGAGCAGAGCAGAGGGGCAGAATCCCCTCCCTCCCCTGCTGCCCACACTGCTTTGGATGCAACCCAGGACACATTTGACTTTCTCGGCTGGGAGTGCACATGGCTGGGTCATGTCGGAGTTTTCATCCACCAGCACCCCCAAGTCGTTCTTGGCAGGGCTGCTCCTAGTCCCTTCATCCCCCAGCCCATACTTGTACTCGGAGTTACCCTGACCCAGGTGTAGGACTTTGCACTTGCCTGTTGGGTTACACTGTGTGGTGATAGAGAGATAAGCCCTGAAGGCCAGAGAGAGAGCCTCTTTCCTGGGCCCGGAGATGACCTTGGGACTGTGTCCAGGCCACCGGAGGTGGACAGAGAGAGGATTGTGGTTTGTGGACAGGGTTGGACCTGTGAGAGGTGATGGTTGCAGTTTGTGACCTAATAGGGTATTGTTTACCTGTTACCATAATAGGGAGTGTCTGTGCACAACCCAGGTGATTGGGGGACACTGTGGGGAACATCTTTCCTGTTTATATGATATTATATCCTCTTGTGTGCTGGTATTTAGGGGAATTCTGGCTGCGCAATAAATGACTTTGCATCTCCATCTTGTGTGCGGAGTCCATGCCCATGCGTGATTACTGCACTTGCCCTTGTTGAACTTCATGAGATTTGCACAGGGCCCTGTAAAACCTGCCAGGATCCCTCTGAATGGCATCTCTTTGCTACATCAAATCCAGTTTGTGTAATCTGCAAATTTGCTGAGGGTGTACTTTATCCCACTATGTCACTGAGGAAGATGTTAATGGCATAGTTGACAGTATAGACCCCTGAGGGACATCACTCACCACTTGTTTCCACTTGGACATTGAGATGTTGACTATAAAAATTTTTGGGCATGGCCATCCAGACAATTCCTCACCCAATCAACCATCCATCCATGCATCTATCCATTCAACCCATATCTGTCCCATTTAGTGTTAGGAATGTTTTGGAGGACCATATCAAAGGCTTTATAGGTGAATGACACCTGTATTTCTTTTCTTGTCCACTCTTCAGTCATTCCATCCCAGAAAGCCACTGGATGGACTATCAAGGCATGATTTGGTCTGTGAAGTCACATTGGTTGTGTCACCTCCCAGTATCCCATATGCTTTGACATAGCTTCCAGGAGAATCTGAACCTTACAAGGCACGGAGAGGAGGCTGACTTGTCAGTCATTCCTAGGATTCTTCTTTTTATCCTCTCATTAATTACTTATTATTATGTCAGAATTCATTTTAGATTTACTTCTTTTATGAGAGAGGTTTTTTTCCCCATTCTTTATTCAGAAATTTAAATGTAATTTACATAATAAGGGAATAGAAAATTATATGGTTTGTCTTAATTTATTCTGAAATTACTTAAGTCTAAGCTGCTAGCTTGTTTTCCATTATTTTGTGCAATTGAATATGAAAAAAACTAAGGAAAACCCTTGACTGAGGTCAGAATTTTGAGACGAGAATATTGCAGTTACAAAATACATATCTGGCAAACTCCTGTAATGCACATGGTAACAGCTGCATAACATATGATTTACCAATTATTTAAGACAATATCTCCTTGATAATGTTCTTTCCTATGAAGCTGCTCCATGGATCTTGATTAGCTTGTCATGTTCTTCAGTTACAGAAGAAAACACCTGTAGGCATTAGCTCCCCTGAATAAAGCAGAGTGTAGTATTTCTTCAGATGTGTAGACGCCTGACCTAAGCTGCCAGTGCCACATACCACAATGCTTGCTTTAGGCCAGTGAGTATTTCCTTGGAAAATGTATTCCTGTAGGGACAGAATATTAATTGTTAATAGCTGCTCTGTCATCTTGCAAACACAGTGAGTGTATAAAATCTTAGGGTTGGAAGTTAGTGCTTTTTTAATGAGTTGGTGAAAGACCTCTAATTAAAGGAAGACTCACATCTGCTTTTGTGTACAGCTGTAATCATTAATAATGGCATATTTCTGCCTTACAAGCATTGCTGGCTTTTGTGATTCTGGTTTTTTAAGAGCAAATTTCTAGAAAAAATAACTTTCTGTGCTGCTCTTAATGTAAATTGTGGAAGATGTGAGACAGGACATATTCTTTTTGATCCTCTGTATTCTCTTTAATAATTTCTTTCAAATGAAAACAGGATTAATACTACCTTTAACAAAGAAAAAAGAACAAATTGATTTTATGTGTGTTTTGGAACAGAGGTCTTACTAATGTTTTATGACACTTTTTTATTCTGACAGAAGCAATTATAAATTAATTCAGGTCAATTTTGGTTTTTTAAAATACCACTAGATTTAAAAAAAAAAAAAAAAATTACGTTATTCATTTCCCCCTTCCCCTGAACCAAATAACAAGACATTTGAGAAAACAGAAACTACCTGCATTTTTAGTGACTGGGTATTTTCTTGTAAAAACATTTGGTTATGAAATGTCTTGCTGGCTCTGGTTGTACAGATTTGTGACACCATGTTAGACATCGATCGTGTATAACACAGAAGCTTTTCTTAATAAGAAGTTCATAAATATAAAAACCAATCATAAACTCAAATCTTTTAGTTTGGTTGGTTTTTTTTTCTTTTAATTCCCCATACATGAATCTTACTGTTAAAAATTATTGGCAATAGTTGGCAAATTGTGTATTGTGATAACTAAACACAAATTATCCACTCAGTTCAAATGGTTGCAAGCAGCTGCTAGTGAACATCTTTTTTGGAAAAGCAGCATACAAATTATAAAAAACCCAGAAAGGTAAAAGTAACCTAGAACATATTCAAAGACTTTTAATTCTCTTATTTGTAAGTAAGTCTCTTGAGGTTAAGACAGGCAAAGTAGAATCAATTATACACTTCAGCCTAAGGAAATTTTTATGGAATATTTTTATATAATTGACTACCAGCTTCCCACAAGGCAGTAAAACTCATTGATATTTAGATATAAATGACATAAAATTGGTTCTCTGGCTCTTCTTTTGTTAGTACTCCTGCTGTATAAATAACTTTAATAGGATTTTGCACACTAAAAATAAATTTTCATATTAAACAAAGTCAATTTTCCTGTCTCTATAGCCTCCTAAGGGGAAGCAGATATATGAATAAGATAATCCATCATTAATGGCAATGGTGTGAATAAAACACAGTCTCTAAATACAGCCTGAGAAAGGGTATTTATCTGGCTAACTTTTGGAAGGCCATGTAGTGCTTTCAGCTGAACTTGCTGACGATGTGAGCTGGGGTCATCAGTCCATTTGATGCTCTACTGAGCTTAAATAAAAAGATGTGAGAAAGTTCATAGGTGAAAAATAGCAGATAAAGACTATCATTGATACAAACAGCTCAGTGTTAGACTTTGCACTTCCAAGTGAAAAGTAATGCAATAAGGAACAAGATACTGTACTGACATCCCATTTTAATCCTTGTTAGAGCATTTCTTAAGACTGTTTCATGCCAGATCAAGCTATTTTGAAAAATAAGATTTTTTTTTTTTTTTTTTTGACAAGAAACATCTCCCCCAAACACATTCAGGAAAAATTGTAGAAATTCCTTGCTGAAAAACTGATATTTGTCATGTAAAAGGATTTCAAAGGTTTGGTATATTTTCTCATTTCACCATTCCTTTCTATGTAGGTACAACATTTCTGTATGTATAATAGAAAATTAAGATTTATGTCACTTTCCTAAAGGATCATAAAAATAAACAAAAGAAGCAGATTTTCAGTTGCAGCAGACATTCAGAAGAAACTTTGAAAGGCATGTCATAATTTCACTCCAGACAGCAATTAACCACTTCAGAGCCAGTTTCTCACTTCCCTCCAGTTAGATGGAGAGAATTGAAATGGTAAAAGTGAAAAACTCCTGGACTGAAAATAAAACAGCTTAATAAATCAAATAATAATGACAAAAATAATAAGCCAAAATGTAGTGAAAGGGAAAGTAACAAAAAGAGAGAGAAATAAAGCCCAAGAAAAACAAGTGATTCAAATAAAAACAAACTGCTCACCACCAACCAGTTGATGACTAGTCACTTACTGAGCAGCAGCCCCTGGCCAGCTTTCCCTGTAGTTTATGTGCTGAGCATGATGCCACATGGCCAGTTGGAGTCAGCTGTCCTGGTGTGTTTCCTCCCATCTTCTAATGCACTGCCAACCCCATTTTAAACAGGGCAGCATGAGAAGCTGAAAGTTCTTGACTTAGTGTAAGCACTGCTCAGCAACTCAACCAACAGTGTGTTGTCAACATTATTCTTGTCCTAAACTCCAAACACAGCACTGTACCTGCTGTGCAGGAAAACTATTCTATCCCAGCTGAAACAGGATGGAAGGAACATTGACTTGTTTTATTTATTTGTTTTCCATTTTCTTTTCCATTCTGTTTCCACACTCTCCAGCAAACATCTCCTCCCTATCCCTATCTATCTCTGTCACAGTCTGCCTGTGAAATGCTATAATAGAGACATAAATGGAAAGCACAGATTTACTGTTAATTGTTCAGAATGGAACAGGATGTTCCTTCATTAAAACAGACTCACAGGTTTGACTGCTGTACTGCTTACTGAGTTTGCTGTTACGAAAAATGCATAAAATACCAAATACAATGAAAAACAACAATAGCTATTAGACCTGCAGAAGGTATAAGTCTTTGTTTAACATCTCCCCTTTAGTTGTATTCTTTAGCTGTCACTAAACATGAACCAAATAATTCCCTAATCTTGCTACAGTTAAAGAAAATAATCTCTTGATATTAACAGGTTTTTGCTCTATACAGTGGAGTATAGAATGAGATGCTAAGCTAATATAAAATAATAGAACACAATCTAATATAATTAGTATCCTGATACTAATTATTCATCATCTGAGAACAAAAGATAATTTCACTGTTGCTTCCTTAAAACCTCGCTCTTTCCTTTTGATGGGATGAGCTCAGATGTGGAAGTTATGTAGTGGGAGTCAGTTCAGATTAAAACAAAAAAGATTGGATGGATTAACTGACAGACGGGGTTATATTCAAGCTTTGTGTCAAAAAGTATAAGTAGTTCTCAGCTAGTACACATTAAGCATTATATACAACATTATTGCTAACCCCCAATGCACTGTGATGTTCTTTCTTGGTTTTGTGTGTTTTTAATTGAACATGGTTAAGATCTTATTAAGGGAATTGTCTCATTCTATTATTTTATTTTCCTTAAGACATAGTCTCAGTTAATTTATTAATTCAAAATAAATGAAAGAGAAAGAAAACTAAGTGCACTGCTGAGCAAGACCAAAATTTTGCATGGCAATTTTACAAAATGGCTCAGACATCATGGTACCAAATTCAATGGATTTAAATTTCTTGGTTGCTAGGGTGGTCACATGGTTTCTGGGATTAATTCCCAAATGAAGTGTTTTAACAATGCTTGAAGGAAAGCAATAGTGAACTGGAGAGGCAGGGATCACCTTTTCTTATTTTGTTTTGCATGTGTTAAGTCCAGCACATAACTGGCCTGATTCAGGAGGAAAAAAAAAATCTTCATTTCCTTGTAAATAAAATTTTACCTCTAGTATTGTACTTTTTACCTCTAGTGTTGTGAAGAAGCCTATGGACACTCAATTTGAAATAATGTAATCATTAAAAAAATTCTTATATGTAAACACCTGTTACTAAATATATTGAACATTTTCATTACAGGATTAGTTCAACAAAGGTAAAACAGGTATCGAATACCATTATAGGTCTCACAAGCTATTCATACTTTCTATAAATGTTCTGATAGTCAGATTTTGATGGATTTGTGTCACACAGTATAATTACATCTTTTTCTTTAATGTTATTCAGGTATCCAGTGTTTTGTTCTCTGTCTTTCAAATAGACTTTGGACCAGACAAAATGAGGTGTAATTGATTTGGATTGCATCAATCTCTAATTCTTAAATTTTCCTTTTCTCACTAAATTTTAGTTTCTATTTTTGTAGTCTTTCATTCTTTTGTCTATTTTCTTTCATACATAATTCAAAGCTTTTCTTTAATATTGCTCCTTCTTTTTTTTGGACATTAAATTTAAGTCAGCAAGTGATCTTTCCACAGAGTATTTTAAGGCAAACTAATGTAAACGTTTTCTTCTTTGAAACCCAGTTCCTGTTTCCATTGTAGGCAATAGTAATATCAACAAATTCATTATAAATTGGAGTGGGTCTTTACTCACTGAAAGCCAGTGGCTGTTTCTGAATTTCAGTGTCTGAATAGCTCTGAAGTTCCTCAAATGGGCATCTACGATTAGGATAAACTTTCTTAAATTTTCATCCATACCACTAGTACATAAGGGAAATTCCTTTGACTCACCTCAGTTGTGTTGAGGCTAATTTCCAGCCTTTCTGTAGCACAAGTTTAGGCCTCAGCAATGTTGTAACTGGATAAACATAAGAGGTTTTCTTCCCTGAACCTCATGATATATAGGTTTTGGATTACTATTCTTACACAGGAGGCAAGTATTTATGGGGCAATGCCATTACTAGTAGAACACAAAAACACTGGAAATAGGTAATACTTCATAAAACACAGAAATCTGGAAATGGATAATCCTTCATCTTTGCTGGCCAGGCAAGTATGAGATTCATTAGAAAACTCTAGATAGTAAGTTCTTAAGAAAACTTACTTGAAATATGTTAATATTATCAAGTTGTGAATTGGAAAGTTTGACTCCTTACTAGAAGTGAAGCAAAACGATAGCTTGTAAAGGCTGTATTAAAAATGACATGTAAATATAAGTAAATTATAGTGGATTTTGGTGACATGGTACTCTCTTTTTTATGCCTGGGCTAACAGACATTGTTGTGCTGTGTTTAGACTGTAGTAACACCTAGTCACTTCACTTCTGCTGTGTGTGACATAAAACAAGCATGCAGCAGAGACTATCCAAGCTAGCCCTTTGTAACCTATTTCACTTATGATTCTCCTGTTTTAATAAAACATTAACCAGAAACATAGAGAAATTGCTTATTTTTAATTCACAAAATCTCTTCTGTGTTCATTTTCTACGTATCAAATATTATTTGAAATTTTCAGGGTTAGAAGAGGGGCACCTTTGTTTTCTTGTATTTCTTTGTCTGTTACAATGCAAAATACATGTTTTAATCAGAGGTATGCAAAGCAAAGTCAGTAAAACCACTTCATATTTGAAAATTATAAATACACAAAAAATTATTCCAGTTATGGAGTCAGATTAAAGTTGCAGCATACTTTCCCTTGCAAACACCTCAGGATTTTTTACACCTCAGCCTATATATTTCTTGTGAAGCCAAGTTACTGCCTGGGGTTTTTTCTCCTTTCTTCCTTTCTTTTTTTCTCCTGAGCAGATCCTTAGTTTTAACAAAAGGATGCACTGCTATTTTATTGTAACTTACTGTCAGTAATTTTCTGAGTTGCATTGTTTGAAATGCATTGTGAAAACTTTTTATTTTCCTTCTTAATATAGCTTTTAAGAGAACAATTAAAAAGTCCCAGAAAGACAAGAGATACAAATGAAATGGCTGGAGACCTATTCCTTTGGAAATTGCAGCGTGAAGTATGCAAGAATATGCAGTAACATCAAAAACATGCCTTCTTAAATCTTTGTCTTTTGGGGGAAAAGAAAGAAAATTAAACACCAAAAATTCCAAATATTTTATTTCAGTTGGCAGCACCCTAGGTCAAAGAAAAAAAGGACAAGGCAAGAATCAAAATATTTTAGTAAATTACTAATTCACTTTTGTGACAGTGGGAAAAGTTGTAATGTCCAAAGGAAATGGCCATTACGTTGAAATCTAGGAGTGCAAGGATGTCTGCTGTGCTATTCCTCCCCATCAATTCACTCTTTGGGTACCTGTGAGCAGACATTAGTCAGGCTGTTTGAAAAGCAGCAGTGTGCTTCACCACTGAGTAGGCTACTTGATGAACTCCCATTACTTCTTCCCAGACATAAATGGAGCACCATCTACCACCACTGTCTCAGTGAAAATTTCACAGTGAAAATCAGTAAAGAACTAGGTGGACCCTTCAAAACCTCTGTATTGCCTGTTCTCTATATCAGAATACAAAATGTTCTATGAAAACTTTGTATACTTTTTTCACCTAATGGAAATTATAGGGAATGCCTAATCTACTGCTGGTAGATTATTAAAATTTTTCTGTGGTTTTGGATTATGCAGACAGTCTTTGATGATACCCATAAAATGGTAAAAGTTTCATTTAAGAGTTTGAAATAGATATCTTTGCAGTGTGTTAGATAGCTTTGCGGTTAATAGATGATTTCATAAATGTTAGTTGGCTTTATTCGTCAAATCGTACCACACACAGATGCCATACTAGGCTCAATCACATCACTTGCATGATATAAGGTTACTCACACAATCTGTAAATATCATTATATAAATCAGGTTTGTATATGCAGATACATTCAGGTTCTCTTGCACAATATAAATAGACTTGAACTATCTATCTAACCTGAATATCCTTGATGGGAATGGGCAATTAACATTTTTTTCTGAGCATGGTAGCTCGGACCTCCCTTATTTATATTCTGTGTCTTTCCTTGCAGAGCTCTGTGAAGTTTTGTTGAAGTTCCCAAAGGGTTTAATTAAAATATTTGGTGTATTTAATTTCATGTAAATTTCATCATCTTGAGTTTTAGATTTAAGTGAAACCAGAAAGAGCTCTGTTTTTTCATGACTTTGATCTGAGGCCGTCGGGGCCTGTATGAGTTTCTTCAGGTCTACCTAAGGGTCAGCTCCCAGTCGACTCAGTCAAGGTGAAGATCAGTGAACCTGGGTCAAGAATGGCCTAGTGTTGTTTAAACACAAGTGAGAATGGCAAGGAGAGTTATCAATGTGATGCCATGATGACTTTTTGCCTTTTTCGTATACCCCTTTTCTACCCCTTTTATATACCCATTTATATAGTTTTATGTGTCCGTAGTGCTTTTAGCCCATATACTTATGTTTCCTTAAGTTTGATAACTTAGTTTAGACCTGATACTCCGTTAAGCCAGGAGACCAAACATCCTGGAAGCCTCGCAGGACGGGGTCAGAAAGCCCCAGACACCAAGGTCTCTCCAGAACACATTCTGTAAACTAAGATAGGCCCATCCAGGGGGAAGGTTCCTCGGGACGAGGAGTTCATTTGAGCCTCTCACTGGGGAATCTTTGATAGATATGCTAATTTGAAAGGCCTATGATGGTATACTTGATTCATCGTGTATGTGCATTTCGGTGTGCTTTTCGGCACATTCCACGCAAATGGAATGTGCACCTTTAAAGATCCTTACATATATACTGAGGTAATCCCCTTCTCCCTTTTAACCATGTTTGGCTCTGATTTTAAGACCAGGGAAAGGCAACAAATGTTGCTGCTGAGCAAAAGGAAGTTATTTTTTCCAACATCCTGACTCAGATATACCTAGTTCCTTGAAGAACTGTGGTCAGTGTATTAAAACTGATATCTTACTCTCAGGATTTGAACAACTGCTGTTCACTGTTACCTGCTCCCTCTTGACAGCTACTCAACACCACTAGAATGTAAGCAGTTACATCTATGCAGCCATGAATCTTTTCATGGCTGAATTGTCTTTGGTTTGAAACTTGAAAAGGAAGAAACAGATATCAGGGAATTTTTTCATAACTCTTTGTAATGTAAAGACTGTTAACAGTACCAATATATTCAGCAATTTTGTTAAAAAACTTCATATTCTTTAGGCGACATGCTTTTCTTTGTTTAGCTTTTAGGTTGTCACCATACCATGCAGAGAAAGAGTGCATTATTACTTCTTGAGATCACTTGTAAATGAAGTAGATATAAATATAGGCCTGAAATATATCTGAAAGGAAAAGGCAAAAAAAAAAAAAAAGAAAAAAGTAAAACAAAAAGTGGCGTCAATTTATCTTCTGTCTCGAAAACAAGTATACAGTATATTAACAATAAAAGTGTCTGGTGTTATTTATCCTTGTTTGTCTAACAAGTTCAGTTAGGTATTGATGGAAAATTGCGATTATTAAAAGGTACACTAAAAATAGACATTATATAAATTGCTTAAAATGAGAATAAATTTTAATAAAGAAATATGTTGTCTATGTAAGTTTTAATATTTTAATTAATTGTAAATAATACCACAAAATAGGACACCATTGAAAAGAAAAAGAAAAAAAATACACTTTATGATCTCATGGCCTGCATCCTTCCTGTGTTACCTTACACTGATCTAGAGGACAACACAAGTATTTGTGAGTTTTGGTTTACAAGAAATTCCCAAGGTGCTTCCTCTCAGTTCACACTAAGATCATGACTGGGTAGATCTGCTTGCTGGATTCTTGATATCAGTGACAGCATAAAGCATCATATACAGCTTTGGGAAAACTGAAATTTACCAGTAAGGTTAAATCAGGGTAAGGCTGGTGGTTTCCCACTTACAGATATAGTTAGGTGTCCTGCTTCATAGGTTGGTCAACACAGGAGATGTGGAAAATATACATGGAATGCACTTCTCAGACGAAGACCAGTTAAAGCTGCATGTAGATAAAAGGACAGATACATTTTTCTTGGGTTTTGCATTTTCCTCTTTTTTTTTTCTTTTGTCTTTTTTTGGATATCAGCTGCTGACTTCTTTCCTTTTTGTGTAAATTTTCTCAAGTTGTGAAACACCATCTAGCCTCCAATCTCCTAGGAACAGTAGTCAGTCACCTTGGCGCAGTTTTTCCCAGCACACTGGGCTAGAAGTGCTTGCCTGTGCTGTAACACAGCATTATCTCTGGGGAAAACGCAGAAAGAATGAGCCCCAGGGGATTCACGTGAGCCACATTTCCGTATTCTCATAGGAGTGCCATGGAAGAACTGCTGAAAAAATACTCCTCAGCGCATGTGGTTAGACCAGAAACCCCCTGATCTGCCTTTCAAGGCTGTTCTCTCTCTCTGTGGCTCTACTTGTAGAAGAGTATCACAGGAAACTGAAGCAAGAGGAAGAATGGAAAGACCAGTTCAACAGGAAATACATCACTTTGCCACTACTATGAAGCTCTAGGTAGCGTGGCGCATCCCTACGTTGAAGGCTGACTCCAAGAACCCAAGTCTGTCCCTAATTAATACCACAACAAACAGGATAAACACTGGTTACCAAATCTACTTTAGGTAGAATGAAAAAATATCTCACAGTTACTGCATTTTATTTCCCAATGAATCTTCCTGATAACTTTTGAAGGAGCTGCACATTGTCTGTTTGTGATTATTATGTTTATAATTAACTTAGTGTGAAAGGAAAACAAAGAATTATCTTTCCCATGTCTCCTGTGCCTCCAGGAATGTGGATGAGTAGCAGGAGAGAGGATAAACACTGTGGCAGCTGGATTTAAATGTGCCAGTAGTGATTTGTCCTTTTAGATGAAGGGTCCCAGAGTCAACAAGTCTTGCTAGGATCCAGCCCATGAAATAAACTTTATCCTCACCAAATTGCTATTCATCTGGCAGGGAAGAAACTGTATCTGAGTGCACGATCTGTATAAGTCAGATGATAATATATATTGGATTGTTCTGCTATAAAATGTGCAAAAATGGCTTGAAGTATTCAAAGGAAGGTGCTCTTATCTGACACTCAAATGATGCTGTTACTAAGCCTGGCAGTATTGGATCCTTTGTATTATTTACTTTGATGATGCCTTACTAATGGCTGGCTCCTTTTCCATCTCATTGGCAATAGCTTCATTTCCTTACCTATACGTTTCTATTGAGTCATTCAGAAAAAGTTATATTCCAGAGCTGAGAACTGGAAATTACTCTGCCTATCTTAAGAACTCATTAAGTATCATATCCTCAAAAGAGACGTTCAGAAAATCAAGAATTATTTAATCCTTCTTTTGCACTTGCTGAGAGGAGCCATGCAATTCAGTTCTCTGAGAGCACAGGCAGGCTCAGCAGCTCTGCTGTCTCAGACACAGAGGAGTGAAGTGAAATGGGTAAGAATCTGTGAAAAAAGCCACAGCTACCTGAGACTACTTTTTCATTACTACTCTTATGCAAAAAAAGATTGGGGTTCCTTATTTTTTGTGAAAGAGAATTAGTGCATCATAGAATCATAGAATTGTTTGGATTGGAAGGGACCTTAAAGACCATCTAGTTCCAAACCCCCCTGCCCTGTGAAGGGACACCTTCCATGAGACCAGATTGCTCAAAGCCTCATTCAGCCTGCTTTGAGCACTTCTGGGGATGGGGCATCCGCAACTTCTCTGGGCAACCTGTGCCAGTGCCTCACCACCCTCACAGTTCAGAAGTGGAATGAGGTCACCCCTCAGCTGCTCCTCACAGGACATCCCATTCAGCCCTTTCTCCAGCTTTGGTGACCTCCCCTAAATGCATTTGAGTAAAGTACCTCCACGTTCTTATTAAATTGTGGGGCTCAGAGCTGCACACAGCACTCAGGGTGAGATAGCACGAATTCTATTCACATAATAGGTGAAAAAAAATGCTACAACTTAGGTTACTACCCTATGCCCCTTTTTTGGTAACATAACCTTTCCATCTGCACACTTCTACTGATCTTGGATTTTATTCAATGTTAGCCATTTTTTGGAAATTTTCAATAGATAATTCCAATTTTACAAAGAAAAGGAAAATAATTTGATGACAAAGGCATTCTATCATAGAATCACAGAATGTGAGTTGGCAGAGAACCATCAGGATAATGAAGTACAACTCCTCGTCCTGCACAGGACATCCCCAAGAATCACGCCATGTGTCTCAGAGCATTGTCCAAGTGCTTCCTGAGGTTTGTCAGGCCTGGTGCTCTGACCACTGCCCTGGGAAGCCTCTTCCAGTGCCCAACCACCCTCTGAGTGAAGATCCTTTCCCTGGTATCTAATGTAAACTTCCCCTGACTCAGCTTCAGGCCATTTCCTCAAGTCCTGTGACTGGTCACCGCAGAGAAGAGATCAGTGCCTGCCCCTGCTCTTCCCCTCAAGAGGAAGCTGTAACTGCAATGAGGTCTCCCTCCAGTCTCCTCTTCTCCTGGCTGAACAGAAAAGTGACCTCAGCTGCTCCTCACATGGCTTCACCTCTGGGCCCTTTAGTCTCTTCACTGCCCTCCTCTGAATACTCTCTTAATAGTTTAATGTCTTCCTTATACTGTGGCACCCAAAATTGCCCCCAGCACTCAAGGTGAGGCCGCCCCAATGCAGACCAGAGCAGGACAATCCCCTCCCTTGCCCGGCTGGCGATGCTGTGCCTGATGCCCCCCAGGACACGGGTGGCCCTCCTGGCTGCCAGGGCACTGCTGACTCATGTTCAACTTGCCATCAGCCAGGACCCCCAGGTCACTTTCTGCAGAACTGCTTTAGAATATGAAGCTGGTTGTAATGGTTCAGAACACAGTTCCTCCTACCTCAATATCCATCCCTGTCAGTGCACAAAACCAGGTACTTAAGATACGGTTTTGGCATACATGACTCAAGATTACTGGAAACATAGCTGAGAAAAACAGCCCATCCCTGCAGAAAGGCTTCTAGAAGAACAATGTTATTCATCCTAAATAGGAAACAAAATAACACTGTTCACCATTGCAGTCCAGGACAGAATTACGGAGTCACCACACCAAGAAACATGGAGGGGAAGTTGGAGAAAGGTGAATTACAAATGAATGATTAAATTTATTCAGCATGGAAAAGAAACATGTAAAGCAGAAAGACAAAAATAAGCTTGTAAACAGTAGAGGAGGCTAAGGTGCATACAGATTTCGTATTCTAGGGTAGTGTGCTCTCCTAAGTAATGCAGTAATATGAAGGTGACTGAGGACTAAAGCCATGTAATGCAGAGAAGGCTGCCTGGAGTATAGCTTTAACAGATTTTAAGACTCTCAGTGTGCACATAACACACGAAGACAGCAGTCAAATTTGCCACTGTGTTGTTAAATCAACAGCAGTTGAATCACAGTGGGATCGGGAATGCATCTGTAATGCAATACTGGCAGCGCAGAGGTGCAGAAATGGGCTGGCACAATCTAACTCTGCTTCTCGTGTCAAGGTCTGTTCATAGGGAAAAAAACCTTGACCAACAAAAGGTGATATTACTTAGACTTGATGTGTCTTGAAATACAGCTGCATGTAACCTTGCAATACAACAGACCCTTTTGAAACAGCCCAGTACTATGTGAGAAGATAATCATTAAGTGAAAGAATAGTTGCTATGGACCTTTATCAGCAATACAAGAAAACATGTTAGTGAAGTGGACACATAAATAGCAGCTGCAAATTCTAAGCAGAATGCACTACATACCATGTGGGACTGCCAAAATGGATTCAGCTCAGCCCTGCTGCTGTTACTAAAGAAAAGTGTTAACGAAAATGTGAAGGCAGCTCGGTATCTTCACCCCCCACTATTTTCAATAGTTGTGTTTCATGAGTAAGCAATTGCAGAAATTGAACCATACAGTAGAGTCACACTTTCTTTATGTAAATACACCTATCATATTAATATATGCTTTATTAAAAAATAAAACAAAATAAAAGAGAAAATAAATTCTTCAGGCAAAAGACTGATCTCTAAGAGTGTATTAGAATTTGTTTCTCCAGATTCCTTTAGTCTTGAAATTATTTTGTTGTAAAATGAACACGTTCCTGCTGAAGTGGATATTTAATTACATTCTTAAAATGGAAGAATGCTAACAGGAAAAATTGAAAAACTGGATCTATAATGTGGTGTTCTAACATTAGTATCAAACTAGTACCCTAATCTTGGTCATGTTGGCTATTCTGAAGCTAGCATATTACCTTAATTTTTTCTTGGATGAGAATCCTAATAGCTTTGTTTCATTTTGGAGGATGAAGAAAGTGCTTCAGCCTAGAGCTTTTTATGAAATCACATTCTTGGGAACTAGCTATTCTTTCTAAGGCTCTGCATTGATTCAAAGCTGAAGAATAGCACCTGCAGAAGAAGTTACAACCTATAACTAACAATTGAGTACGTACTGCTTGATTTATCCTGGGAGATGTAGTAACAGAAAAGTGGCAATCGGCTCCATTCGATAAAAGGTCCACTAAAGACTCAGTAAGAAGAGTGTGAATACACTTAAAAGGAATATTCTTTGCTCTTTGGAATAAAATCATCACATTAGGAAGGTTTGATCATGAGTTTCAGAAAGCATCACAAAAAAGCCACTGCTGAAGGCATCCAGCTCACCAAAGTGCCTGTTATTCAACTATCAGAGCTGTCAGATGAAAATGAGGTCTTATGCCTCAAATCACCAGAAAAGTTGTAATATAGTGACAAAGATCACGTTCCAGTTGACTACAGAAATGCCACTCCCTCCCAAGAACATGAGATAGACTTTAATGAGAGACTGTACATAATCCAAAAAACACTGAGATGATAGATAAAGACAATGTACATGGAAGAGGTATCCCATATGTCACAAAGCATTTCAGTAGTTCTAATGCTCTGACAGTATCTTAGGTGACTAACGCTGCTGGAGCGTGGCTATGATGAGATAACCACAACTCTCACAGAAGTCNACAGAATAGATTATCTGTTAGTAATAATCTATTAATAATCTGTTATATGGTGAGGTTAAAAGTTAGGTTCTGTCTTGTGTACCTAAGAATAGATAAAATTATACTAAAATAAGGAAATAATAAAATTAAGAATAGTAAAGCAATGTAAAAACCCAGTACCAAAGTGGAGAAAAAACTCTGAATCCATGATAAAAAATAAGTTTGGCTTGCCATCTTAAAAATATATAAGGATGCCACAAAAAATCTAAAGCCTACTAAAACATAGAATGCATTCTACCACCATCTGGATTAAGAACATTGAAACTAAGTTATAAAAGTGAACATATGATGGCTTTAGCCACTCTGAGAACCTTCATCATCTGTTGGTCTCTGTTAAAAGAGCTGGAAGAAAACAAAGCTGTATAGAAAATATAGCACTGAAAAGACAATAATATAAACAAAATTAATTCAAATTTCTTATCAATCGCAGTTACATAAATAAATGTAAATTTTTTAAAGACCATGTATTGGAGGATGACCAGTGAAAACATCAGGGAAAAGACAATAACACTTATGTCCCTGAGTGTGAAAATTAATTTCAAAAGAAAGACCAGAATAGCAATACAAAAAGTGTAAATAAAACATCCATCAGTCTATCAGAAATTTGAAGATGGTATCCAGCAGCCAATTATTCAAACCATAGAATGTGGTAAAGAGCTTCTCTCAGTAGATCCCAACCGGCAGATCCCAGTAGATTGCACTTGGACAAAGACCTCTTCATTTCTGTGTATGTGGTATGCAAAACACAGCAATTGTCAACCAGGTAGAGGCCGTGTAATAAACCGATGATTCTAATCCCCTGCGTTTATCCTCCAAAAATAATTCCACTGTATCCATACCTGGATTTCAACTTACAACATGGGGTGCAGGAAGGAGTTTGCTGGAATATTCCCTCGTTCTGCTTTTTATCTGTATTGAAGATTTTAATTTATTTTACTTTTCAGTAAACCATCATAATGTAATGTCAGATTGGCAGTCCGATTGCCCAAAATGTATTTGGAGACCAAATTATCCAACTTTAACCACAAGATAAATAGGGTAATATGAAAGTTAAACAAGTCCCAGAAAATTATTTGGGGCTTTAAGGAGTACAGAATTCGTGTTGAGTCTACAAGTACTCTTCCTTGTATTGTATGCCTAGGACTTTCCAGGGATTACTTCTCATAACTAATCATTTTTATAAATAACTGATCTTATATATAAAAGGAGATGGTAAAGAACTTATTCAGAAACATCACAGGCACAAGGCAGCTGAAGGCAGTCTTAATTAATAATGTTTGTCTATCTATTCAGCATTGCTTCCATGTCATTTTGCTGTAGAATAAAGAAGCCACTTCGCATTGATTCCGGCCGTATGTCCCCAGGAAGAGTAAACTGTTTCCTTTTTAGTCTTGGAAGCAACTGAGCTCCACTATTCCTGTCAGGGAACACCAAGTGTCGGGCAGCTTTGCAAAGAACTAGTTGGTAGCAGAGGAGGTGCTGTCAGGAGAAGCTGGAGGCAAGAGTGGAAAGGTCAGGGAGAGGAAGACAAGAGTCTTACTGTTGTACTTCATCTGTAGAGCAGTTCAGGCATCTGGGTACATGCAAGACTGAGAAATGACAATCGTGGCCCTGCAACTCTTGGTGAAGGGCACAGACCAGTCACACAGTGTCTCTTTGTGTTAACAGCTTGAAAATGTGGTTACCAGTCTCCACAGAGATTTGTGGCAGCTGCTTTCTTTCTTTACAAGGACTCTGCTATATCCCCGGGAAGACTGTAGCAAACTGTATACTTACAGAAACATCTTGAGATGGCTAGTATGATTGCTGTAGACAGTTCACCTCCCTTTTTGAGATTGGTAGAAAGACATTTTTTCTCATATTATTTCTATAGACCCTGCTGGAAATGGGAACAGTGTCTCAGGTTGTACCTGTCTTACCTAATGCCTTGTAATGGTGCGTAAGTGCAACAAGAATTAGAAAAAGTAGATTCTGCCTTTTTTTCATAGTTCCTGAAAGTCTCTTTAGGAAGGCAACTATGCAGAAATCATCTGAAAATTCATGAGCATGTCGAACTCCCTAGCAGTGAAAAGTGTATAATCAGTCTCTGAAAGTTGCTCTGTAGGAAAGGAAGGACAAGTTGAACCACTGTGGCCAGAGAATAATTTCCTAGTGCTTCACCTTGCAGAAACATTCAGGCCATTTGATAGCAGAAGGCTTTGTGCACAGTGACATTCAGCTGGAAAATTTTGCTCTGGAGAGTGAGCTGATACTCACTGCTACACTAGAACTTTTCTATTGAAAGGCAACTTGGAGATGTGATGCTGTGAGCAGCAACTGTTTTAAAAATGTAGTTTCTATACCAGATTAAAACATTTTAACCAAATGGATGTCAGGAATAGCATGGATATGAATATTCTGTGTTATTTTATGGAATGGATTGCTCTTATTGGCAATTTTTGCAATCATTAGAAATACTAAAAATAACTTCTCTAATTGAGCTTATCATTAGAAATACTAAAAATAACTTCTCTAATTTAGCTTATCAGAGCTGTGTATGAAGACTCAGACATATGCATGCTCAATGGCTTTTATTGACTATATAGAAAATTATTTATACTAAAGTGTTACTATACATCTAAATGTGTATTAGGAATTACTGACACCTATTGTATGCTTCAAAACACAGGTAATAAGAGATACCATGCAAATGATTTTAGTGTAGTTCTGACTATTTTGATAGAGAACTTGAAAGAATAACACAATGAACCTGTAAGAGGAGTATACTCCTAAATTTTTGTGCTTTGTTTAACCATAGCTAAGATATAAAGGAGAAAATATAAACAGGTACAGATGAAAAAGGTATTCAGGATGTGTTCAAATGCAAATAATAACAATAAAATATAAAACCTGCAATAAAAACCAAAACCTCTTATAAGTGTTAAATTAAACTGTTAATTTAACTGCATTGTTAGATTAAAACCGTGGAGTTTTAACAGATGAAAAATGGGAACAAACTCAGTTTTCTTTATTGCATTAACTGGGAAACAAAATTTTTGAATTTTTTAAAAAAAATTCTTTTTTTTCCTTTCACTGCAAACAGACACATGATTTAATCATGGATTTCCCAACACTCTAAATTTTTATTATTCCTCAAATCCCAATCCTAATCATTTTTCAATTACTTAGGAATAGATTGCCATTTAAGGAAACAACAAAATTATAAACTTTTCAGAACCAATATAAGTCAGCATCTTTCTGAACTGAGTACAATAATAAGCACTGTGAGTCAGCACACCACTGTAAAAAATCTTATGTAAGTTTAAGCACTATTTGAAATAGTAGTGTTAAAAATTCAGAGAAAGGCAAAGTAAAGGTGAAGGTAGGTAATGGCCAGATGCATAAATTCTAAGAGTGGTGTTAGTTCATTTTCCTGAAAGGACAGATTGCTATTTAGCAGATACTGTGTTGTTCTACCAGAATAGATGGTTTAGGAAGAATAAATGAGAATGAATAAGACTATTTCTAATTTTATGGGACTCTACTTGTCATTACTTATTGGATAAGCATGAATGAAAAATTAAATACAGATGTTTGTAAGCATGTGTGTCTGATGACTTGATAGTGAATTGAGAAACAATATTTCTAGAGTAATTCTAGCTTAGGAAGAATAAAACAGTGTGAACCATCAGCTCAGTCTTTATACATGTCCAGCAGTTTCTTAACTCTGCAAAAATTCCTAATTTTCCCTTTTGAAAGCAGCCTATCTGCCTGGGTAAAAGTTGTTGTGTCCTGTATATGTCAAATTTTCAAACAGAAATGAGTGTATCTAAATCTTGCTTTACACCAGCAAAGTCTCTAATAAGATAACTACATTTCTTGAAATCAGTGAAGTTCAAGGTCACCATTATCACAGAAACATTCCTTGCAGTTTTTCATCAATTTTGAGAGGCTTTTTAATGGATTTCACTGAATTTGCTCTTTGAAATCTCTTTATGTCACCCTTTGCCAGCTTCTGTTACTTCAATGAAGAATATTTCAGCCTTAGTTGCTGCAGTATAGTCATGCACAGCATATACTTTTTCTGTATAATGCTGTGTAACTTCAAGTTTTTATTAAATTCTGCAGTTCATTTCAGTCCTTCTTCCCAACTATGCATTATTTCTCATGTCAATAAGGCAGGTTTTCATTTTCTGTGTCTTCTCTTTCAGAAATCAGCATGGGCTTAGTAAAATAAGAAATTACTGGTGGAGTTAGCTATATAACTGAATGTGAATTGCAAGATGAACCTAAAAGACAAAGTTTCAGACACACAATGTTCCATCTGCAACAGTCAGATCCTTTTCCCACTAAAACCTGTTGAAATTTTGCCACGGAGAGAGCTGGAAAAAAATTAATGCTTAAGAAGTCATTTGATTTGTGAGGAGTTTTTTCTACATGCAGAGATTTTAAATTCTTACCCCTTCTTAAATTTAACCGTCGTTAATTTGGGGGGGAGCGGGTGTTTATTCATTTATATATTACCTTTTTAATTAAGCTAAAACCTGATCCAATCTTATTTAAGTTATTGAGAGGGTTGAATATCTTCTCTTGTTGTTAAAATATTTGTGGAAGTGAAATCAGAGGGGGAATGTGAACTTATGCAACTATTCTAATATAGGCATTTTAGGTATATTTTGGTTCCTGGAATTTTTAATAGGGTTTTAATAATGTCTTTGGTCTCTTGTTGCCATGGTTTGCACAGAGCTGGTCCTATTGATTGCTTCTATATCAAACTAAAGTCCTTTGCAATTAACATCTTTCATTAAACTCTTCCTGGAAATCTTCACATGGATTTTCCCCAGATAAAGTAGACAAAATTCGGTACATCTAAACTTTCTGATTTTTCATTTCATAATAAATTTCCTTTTGTTTGAAAATGAAAGCACAAAAAAAAAAATAAGCAACTCTGTGGAGAGGCAAAATAAGTTTCTAGGGCTAGAATATTTTCCGGTCCTGAAATTATTTTTTGTATTTTTCATTTTTCATCACAAAAAGTCTCCCATCATGGTATTGATTTAAACTATAATTTGTGTGTTTGTTTATTTGTTTTTGATTAGTTTGAAATACATTTGCATTTGCATCAAGCAAACCCATCTGAAGTTGCTGCTTTTTGATTTCTTTTTTGATGGCCACACAGTAAAAGGATTTTTATCCCTCTATAACAGATAATTTTAAAACAGTTTTCTAGTCTATTTCATAAGCAGTGGTTCGTGCTATTTTTCAGGGACACAAAGAGTAAGTTTTTGTTGTTCATTTAAGAAACTGTCAGACTACCAAGAGAATTGCATTGCATATAGCAACCTTTGTCACAGCCACCAAAGATAGATTTTTTTCTCTCTTTCGGGAGAAATTAGTGGAAATCTGAATAACACATTCATTATATTAGTTGAGAAATTGACTTTCTGTTCTCCTCAGAGTTCCAGAATTTCCAAATATAATGGTCAGAAATAAGGACAAACTAAATCCTTGAGAAATATTCTAATGTAAAAATTATATGAGTAGAACTAAAAATTTCCAAATACTCCCGTTACTCCTTCTGTTAGTATGAAAACTGAGGAACAAATTGTGCAAAATGAAGAGAGAATGTTTCTACTGGATTCCAAGACATCCACTGAGTTAGCCCTTTTTCAACCAGCTCTGGGTTATTAACTGCAAATTACAAGCCCACCTGTGGCAATGATATCTTTCTATCTTCTCTGCAGGGGTTATTAGTGCTTTCATGTCAATAGTAATTGTTGCGTAAAATATCACTAAGCAGGGTCTGGTGAAACAAATGAGGGAGGGATTGTGTGCATCCACAAAAGGCAGACAAGTACTAAGGAGAGCACGAGGGATGGATTATGTTCCTTTAAGCTTAACCGCCAGAACTGCTCAGGCAGCACAATTTCACAGGAAAGGTCTCAGCTTTTCCTCCTGATAGGCTCCCTTGCCATCTACAGACAGGCAACTTTAAAGACTTAGATAGAAAGGTACTGCTGCTTGCAAAGTGTCAGGAGATGCTGCAGCTAATAAGAGGAATAACAGCATTTTCTGAACAAGTGACTGAGATGTCAGCAAGAAAGAATAGGGCAAATATTGTGTGAAATGAGTTTAATATATACAAAGTTTGAAATATGTGAAAGGATTTTTAAGAGTAAAGAATCAATGAGAAAAGTCAGAAATAAGGGGGAAGATGCTTTCTTGGCCATGTTTTCATCATTCCAACTCTAAATAAGCAATTATTCTATTCATAATCCTTTTATAATGAAAATGTGAAATATACCTCTGCAGAAGTAATCTATAGAAAAGCTTTACAGGTACACTGGTTGCATTGTTTGACATTCAAATTACTGTATTTCCTCCATTCATGTATTTTAAGCCTGTATGGATGACAGAAGGATGTAACAGAGCTAAAAGATGAATAAATTATCTGAAGGTAGTTATTCTGGAGGATATGTAATATCATCTGCTCTCATACCTGTGAACAAATGTGGGTTATTTGCTGTATTTTACCATGGTGTCAGGAAAGTTTTCTACACACGCTATCTTGTTAAATGTGAACGAGCTTGTGAAAGCTGACAAGGCATTGATGCACCCCTTATACTTTGCATTTGTCTTTTATGCTCAAAGTTTGGAAGGTCACCAGCTTATAAAGGTCCTGGCAATAGGGTCTACAGCTGCAGTGAGGGCGGAACTAAAAAAAATTAATACAGAAAAAAAAAGTGGATCTAGAGAACAGGCCGGAGTCTGACAATTTCATCCAGCTTTGCTGGACAAACCTGGAGAGTGTTTTATATATTTGCTTTCCTTGTTGTTTTTCAAAGATTCAAGATGCCAGGCGAGGTCATTATGCTAGAAGAAAACCTCTGGCTTTCTGTTTTCCTACAGGATAAGTTTAGACCACAGGTTGGAGTGATATTGTTTCAGGTTAATAAGTTTATGGTTTAGCTTTATAGTTTTGTTTTTCTCTTACTCATCGATACTCCATGTTTAACTCTGATCTCGTAAGTACACTGACATTTTTCAAACAAGGATGAACAAGAAAAAGAGAATTCTACACTTTCTAGGAATTTCAGGATAACTGCAAAGATAATACTACAGACTTTTTACTGTATGTCTCCTTGACAGTCTCATTCAGTAAGGAAGTTGCTGTTGCCTAAGTGTCCAGTTTCTTTGGAGTTATTCCCTTACTCCATACTAAGACCTGTCCAGGTAAGGACAAGGCTGCTAATACAACATACAGCTGTATGAAGCCACCCCTTCTACTTCAGATGGACAGCAGAATTCAGGTTGCTCTAAGCAACCTGATCTAGTTGAAGATATGCCTGCCCATGATAAAGGGTTGGACTGGGTGACCTTTAAAGTCCATTCCAACCACGACCATTCTGTCATTCTCTCCCTTGCATTTGGGCACCGACCAGAATCCCCTCTTCTCAAAGCTGATTCACTTCACCTGGAATGAGTAACATGCTGCCTCGTTGACAGAGGACAAGGATTGTAACAGCAATGCACTGACCTTCAGCTCCAGTAAACAGAAAAGGCAAGGTTTGCTTGGTAAGAAACAGGCTAAGTCTGACTACTCTCTTTCAGAGGAGAGCTTAAACTCAAATAGTGGATAACATAGAATTTGATTGGACGAAAAGGAAGAATGGGAAAAAGAATACTTTGTGTGTCCCTGAGGACATACAGGATTTAGCAGATCTTTTCTTAACAACCCATATATAGGTAAAAGCCTTAATCCTTGCTGCAGTCCTGAAAGATAAGTCTTTTACTTTTCTTCAGGTCCCTACCTGCTCTCCTGCAGCTGGCCAAGCATCAGCTCACCCAATGATTTTTAGATGATTTTTGGTATTTATACTAACATGGTACAGTATCATGCCAGAGAAGCAATTAGCCTTCAGCAAGAGGGTTATTTGCTTCAGTATTTCTGAGGATAGTCTTCTAATACAACTAAACCTCTTTACTCTCAGGCACTCAGCTTCAGTTCCATTAATTTCAGTTTACTGTGACACTCTATAATTTATTCTTCCTAAGATTTACATGCATCTGCACTACCATTAGTTGTATTTGTTGTGCTATCAGCTTTAAACTTTTATAAATACCACAGAGATGGCAAATAAAGTGTCAAGGAAAGTGGATGATGTACGAAAGAGTATTAATATCTGTCTGGAAAGATGCACTAAATTTCTTCAGGGAATATAACAGTTCCCTTAAGATAACTATTAAGGTTATCTTAGGTTTTGAGGCTTATTCCTGAACTGTATTGATTCTTTATAATGTCTGTAGTTCTTTAGGCATAAAAATTGATGTTACTACGAGAGTTGTAACTCATGTGTCTCTCTCTGATGCTTCCCTCTAAATTTTGTGTAAATTAAAGATACCAGACCACCTAGATACCACCCTCTGAGACTTTCAGCGAAGCTTCTCCATGAGGAAGAAATGTATTTTCTTCCCTAGGAGTGAGATCATCCTTTGTGTTTTGATTCTCAAAATACAGAAAATGATATCTGGGTTGTCTTTTGTGAAAGTGCCAAATAACATGAAAGGTGGTACCTCCCAATTCTATGCAATTTTTGCAATTATGTTTTGAATATTTTCAGATGGGAGACAGGCAGTACCACACAAGTGAAAGCAGATGACAGTCCTAAATGTACTAAGCTACCAGTATGTGTCAGAACAGTGGCTATCTAATTCAAATCTCAAAACCAGAAACTAAGACCGTGCAACCTCCTACCCTGTCTTTTTTTTTGTGTGTGACTAGAACAAGAGAGGATGAAAAAGGAAAAAAATATAACAAAATGAGATCAAGATATCTTTAATATTAATAATAATGTACTTGAGAATGATTAGGAAATCCATGTAGCTATTAGCTTGTTTTCTTGCACAGACTAGAAATTTAATTAGAATCTGGGTCCAACATTCCTGTTGTAAAAAACACAGTTATGATTCTGCTAGCTCCAGAAAAAAGTTTAATGTCTTTTTTTATTTTTCTATGTACATCTGACTTGCTCTTTTGAAATGTGATTGGCTTCATACTGAAATCCCAATGAAGCAAGAAAAGCAGAAGGAAGTTAAGCACAAGTGATGGAGCATAAACACATTTTTGAATATTTGACAAAAGAATGGGCTTTGAATCTGTCCGTGTAGGTACACAATCATCTTTTATACAAAAGCATTCTTGTTGAGTGTTTCAAATCTCAAGTTCTTGTTCACACTTAGTTATGTAATGTTTTTGGATTTCTGCAAAGCTTTTGATACTGTCTCTTCCATGACCCTTCTGGGCAAAATGTCCAGCCCACAGATGGATAAACACATCATGTGATGGGTGAGAACACGGGCACATAGGGTTACAGTGAATGGGCTGACGTCATGCTGGAGACCTGTCACTAGTTCTGCCATCCTTTGCCCTGTGCTCTTCAACATGTTCATAAATCACTTGGATGCAAGGCTAGAAGGGATACTAAGCAAGTTTGCCAATGACACCACACTGGGAGGAGTTTTCAAGCCCCTTGAAGAAAGGGAGGCCCTGCAGAGAGACCTTGAAAAATTAGAGTTGGGCAATAATCAACCATATGAAGTTCAACAAAGGGAAAGTGCTGGATTCTCTGTCTGGAATGGGGTAATCCTGAATGTACAGACAGAGTAGGGAAAGGGATGCTGGAAAGCAGTGCCAAGGAAAGAGACCTGGGGATCTAAGCTGCACGTGAGCCAGCACTGCCCTGGCAGCCAGGAGGGCCACCCATGTCCTGGGAGGCATCAGGCACAGCATCACCAGCCAGGCAAGGGAGGGGATTGTCCTGCTCTGCTCTGCACTGGGGTGGCCTCACCTCAAGTGCTGGGGGCAGGTCTGGGTGCCACAATAGAAGAAAGACACAAAGCCATTAGAGAGTGTCCAAAGGAGGGCAATGAAGATGGGGAGCATCCTTGAGGTGAAGCCGTTTGAAGAGTGGCTGAGGTCACTTGGTCTGTTCAGCCTGGAGAAGAGGAGACTGAGGGGAGACCTCACTGCAGTTACAACTTCCACGTGAGGGGAAGAGGAGGGGCAGGCACCAATCTCTTCTTTGTGGTGAACCAGTGACAGGATCCAAGGGCCTGAAGGAGGTTTAGGTTGGATATTAGTAAATGTTTTTTCACCCAGAGGGTGGCTGGACACTGGACCAGGGCAGTTGTCACGGCACCAGCCTGACAGAGTTCAGGAAGCGCTTGGACAATGTTCAGTACTGATTCTGAGGATGTGCTGTGCAGGACCAGGTGATGATCCTTGTGGGACCTTTCCAAGTCATCTTATTCTTTTTTTCTGTGTCTCCATGTCAGGTGCCGTGCTGGGGTTTGGCACTGGCGGGCTTCTCCAACACACCAGCAGCAAAAACAGGAAGGACTTACATATGGATTTCAGCAGCAAAGTTTATTCCATACTGAAAACCAGTGACAAAAGCCTCGAACCATGCAGAACTTATGATTTTATCCAGGAGTGGGGCACAGCATTGTGGGCAGGGGGACAGGACATAGGTGGGGCCCCGGCACACAGGGGGAAAAGGGGCAGGGAACCAACAGGCCAGCCAGGGAAACAGAACTGAGGCACATCTGCAGGGCAGAGCAAAGCATCCCAGGAGGCCTCAGCCCAACCCAGGGGAATCTCTCAGGGTCTGTCCCTCTAGGGGATTCTCTCATACCATAATTGGGACATTTGATGGCTCCCACATCTCCAGGTAAAAATTAAACTACAACCTGTTCTACATATAATTAAAATGACAGAAAATTTGAATTCCCTTTTTTCTTGTCTTAAAAAACCTCATATGCTTAGCTGCTTTCTTGTGCCATTTAACAAAAACTGGTGAAGGGGATTTCTTTTAACATCATAACATAAGAGATTGACATTTGTGACTCAACACAAAGCTGACTGCATAACAAAGGTTTGGAGAAATATGGACAACTGCAAATTAAGGCGTAGATCTCCATCACACTAATTGACAGAGTAATTGTTGGACAGTGCTGGCAATTGTTGTGCAGGCTTGATCCTCCTTTCTATCAGACTGTGTCAGTGGGATTCTTGACATTGAGGGGAATAATATCATGTTCCAGTCCTGTTTCCTCAGCAAAGCAACAATAATGGGCTTTATTTTGGTACTTAAAGGAGGGTAACATAATATTTGTAGATTCTGCTAGTTTCTTATTTACTAACAATTTAGGCTAGCTGATAAAATTTTCTGACTGTAGTAATCAGTTATCTTGTTAAAAAGAAAGTAAATCCATTCCACTAGCATGACTGTGAAATACTGTCCTGTATATTAATAGTCCAAACAGAAGATTCTGTTTGGTGCTTTGAACCTGCACTTGTAGGCAAGGTTGATCATAATTTTCCAGACAGTATAGCAATAATCTGAAATAAAGGATCACAGACAGTGAAATAGTGCCAATGTAGATAATTCATGGTTTGAGAATTCATCAAGACAAGGGTAATTTGATCTCACAGGTCACCTGCCCATTTAATCTCTTCATTTGGTGATGTGAAGTAACTCTAAGGGTAACAAATTGTTATTTAAAACACCTCAACTTTTGGTAGGTTATGTGTATAACATTTTGCCTTGCTGTGGATATATTAAACTTCATGAAGCTCACAGCTCAGCTTGGAGAGGGTCCCAAAATGAGGGTCAGATTCTGTTTTGCACCTGAGAGACTGTGATGTCTTCGGATCCTTTTCTGTGCAGTCCTACAGATATTAATGCATCAAAAAGGGAAAGAGAGCAAAAGAGATGGGTTGTGATTAATATATAGCATTTTTTCTTAGTTTTCAAAATGCACCTGTTTCTTCAAGCTTACAGGACTCAAAAATTCACCAGCTGACTGGATTTTTAAACCTATTTTGGGAGTTTATTAGCTTTTCCTAAAGGCTACAACAAAATTCTGGGCTTTTCCTTTTTTTAATTTCAACTCACAATTCATATATTTGATGCTAACTTTGCTTTTTTAGTGTTGTGGAACACCTGTGGTACCAACAGGAATATCACTACACAAATAAGCATCGATGTACATGATCTCTACTATTTATCACTTTATATTCTATTCTTGCCAATGGAATGATTTTTTTCAAATAAAAATTTTCTGTCTCAGAAATCATGTGGTTATAATTAAGGGTGCAACCATGAGTTCTCTTACAGAGAATATCAACTTTGAGAAAAAATGGGCAAACACATATTTGAATGACACCCTCTTGTGTTTTATTTTTATATCTCTGTTAATACATAACAATGGAAGGAGAAGGGTGACTGTTTACAGTCAGTTGTCTACAGCTATCGTTTCTTTTGGCAAGGAGGAGGATTTCAGGCTTCATGTGATGTCCAAAAAATGTCCTTCAATGAAACAGCACCAGCATCACAAACTGTCAGTTTATACATTCTCCTTCCTTGGCTTCCTTCCACGCGAGCTCATTTAAAATATACTGACTGAAGCCGAAATGCATCATGCAATGTTCTAATATGCATTTCCTCATGAAAGATGAAGTGGTGCATCATCTCTTAGACAACTTAAACTTAGGTTGAAGTTAAACAAGGTTTGTATTGTTCTGAAATACTGTGGGATTGAAAATAGTGGGAGAATGAAATTCTGATGTGCTGTGGGTTAATGCAGTCGCACAGAATATGAAACCAAAAAAGATTAATAACTAAAAACAAAAAGAGAGATGCCATTCTCTGAAACTTGGAAGTGATATAGAGCAGACTGTCTTCATCGCAGTACAACTGATGTGCACTGGAATGATAACCTTGCCTGTGCATGTTTAATGACATTGTTTATCACAATAAAAGAGTCCTTTCACCTAAAATTTCCAGGTTGAGTATTCTGCTGATGGAAAACCTGACCTCCTTGTTTCTTTTTGCAAGGAGTACAGGTCAGGGGATTTTCTCTTTTGAAAGCTGCCTTGTGGCCATGGTTGTGGCTCAGGTACTGTAATGTCTTGACTTCTGTCAAAAAGACCTGAGGCTGACTCTGCACTTGTGCCTGCAAGCTTCATGGATGACTTGAGGGAATCTGAGAAGCAGCTGCACTATGGGCAGCCAGGTCCTTTGGGCATGTGAACCCATGTATTCAAGAGATATAGATATAACCTGCTAAATAAGGCATTTCCTAGAATGGAGTTCATATGATGTTAGCAAATGCATTCACATATAGAAAAATATCAACTATTTAACAGAATTATTATTATTATTATTAATAATAATAATAATAAAAAAATCCTTGGTTTTATTCCTGTAAGAAAAAGTTAAACATATTGGCATTTTTTTTGTGTTAATGTTTTGGTGTTAATGGTGTTAAACATTTTGCATTGTTTGAGAAAAGTGAGGCAATTTTCACAGCAGAAGAGCAGTCATTTTGATACACGTTTGATAGTTGTGTCAAACATAAATTACTAATTTTTCTATTCAAGACTCTTCTTTTGCTACATGCTGAATGCAATATAATCTAGTTTAACAGCAAGTCCAGCTGTTAAATCCACATGGGTTTTCACAAGTAGTAAAAATTACCCAAGGGCTACAGAAAGCTATGCTCAATCATTATTCATTCATTCATCCATTCATGTTTACTTTGAATTTGGTGTTACATCTGAAGTGTTTTCCTGTGTGTGACTTGTTAAGCATTGTAGCAACTCAGCTTTAAAAGGTATTACCATAACATTTCTTGCTTTCTTGTTATGAGGAAGCTGTACAAAAGAGTATTTCAACCCTACTTATTACATTTGAGAGCTGCAAAACTTGGACTGATTGGGTAAACAAGGATGACTATGGGGCTGTTCAAACCTGAACATTCAAAGCCTGTGATACCCTCTAGTAGATAAAATTTCATCAGTTTTATTTACTGGTGTACTTAGGCTGTATTAGGGTAGCATACACATATGCATACTCTGCTGCCCTATGAATAAAAATCTCAGTTCCTTTTCATATAGACATAAAATTCTCAAGCAAGACAAAATTACCCCAGTTGAGACTTTTAAACTACACCGACCGATATGTTGTGAGAGCTGACAACACTGCAGCTATTTTACAGTAGGAAAACATGATCCAGTGTTTGAAAGGACTGTAGTATTACACCTGAAAAATCCTGTACAGACATCATTTCACAAAGCCTTTTGTATAAGCTCCTTCCAGGGAGAGGGGTAAAGAGATGCTCTGCATGGTGTTTTAGATTAAATGGGAGCATTGCTGGTCATAGGAGTTCCAGATTGTGTTGTGTTCTTCACTGCATTTCTAAAGCATGGAGTTCAATTGCAGCAGTACCCCAGTCTCTGCTACCATATTAAAATTGTTTCATGTACCAATTATATCTTTATCTACTTCATATGCTCCTACTCACAGACCCCTTGTTAATGATAGTATAGCCAACTTAAAAGTCTAGCTGCTGTAATAACTTCATCTTACCTTACATCCAGTATTCCCTTTCACATGTGTGAAACAGCTGACTTTTCGTAGGCAAATGAAGCCCTGTGTATATAAATTGTGCAAGCCAGTTTTTAGAGGATGTACATTATTTTTGGCGTTGTCTATGAAGTACTGTTTGGGAGAGATATTGGCAAATAAATGCCCAACAGGAAATGTCAAAGTGTCGTTAATATGTAATATAGGTGGCAGCATCCTGGCACCTTGGCATAATGAAGGTTCTCCTCTCCTTCATCCAGTGCTGGCCTGAAGTGGGAAAAGGTTTGCTTTCTGAGCTGGTTCCTGCTCTTGTCATCTTGCCAGGAGCAGCCAGCCATAACATATGGTTGTGATTTGAATGTGTAATGAGAGAGCACTGGGGCTGAACACACAGGAACAACTAAAATGGACAGCCATCACAACTATCCAGGTTTTCTGGTGGAAAAACAGACCATTTCATTTTTCCACGAGAAGACTTCAAAGCACCAGAAACACAGGGATGAGTTACAGGATGTGGAGGTGTAACTGCAGGTTTCCTAAAAAAAGAGTATCTCTGCAATGATTCTGAGGGAGTTTTAGAGTAAAGTTTGGGCAACATTATAGCAATATCCCTTTGGCAAAATGTAAATAGTCAAAAGCAGAGACTCTGTACTGTCTCCTTTCCACTCTTGTTCCCTTTAATTCCTTGTATGAAATGACAGCAGATAGAAATAAGCTGCCTTGCTGGAGACAAATATTCCAGCCAGGCCATTCCTGTGCAACTGTCTTGAAACTGCTGCATTACCTTCACTACCCAGGACAAGCAGCAGCAAACACCAGAAATGAGCATCTCAGTCAACACCCTTTGCTCAGGGGCCACAAATGCCAGGCAGTGGCATGGCAGTCAGAAAATATGCCAAATGTGCTGATCCCATGTTGTGTCCCAGACTGAGTCCTGTCAGCCCTGAGCTTTGGCAAACTCACATTTCTTTAAGCAAGACACTGCATTTTAATTAAGTATGCAGAGAAGACTTTTTGTTTGCATAAAACACCAGGTTTTAATTTTTTGTTTTGACCTGCACAATCACTATGTTTACTTCCTGCTTGAAACACATGGAGGGAAAATTGTCGTCTCAAATATGGGTCTGGTAATTTGGTTGTTGCTGACTTTCTTATGGTGATCACTTCCATGATACCAGAAGATGCCCTTTGTGAACAATGATAACTTGTTTTATGTTTGCTGTCAGCAAGTCAAAGTTCAGTTTTCATATTAAGTTATTTTATAGAAGGGTATCCAAGGTCTGACACTTTCATATAGCTTGAGACATACTGTTTTTCCCACACAGCTGATTGAAATGCATGATAAAGGTTATCAAGTTATCTACTGTCATGACTGCCAAGTTTTTTCCAACCTTGTATGTGGCCAGGTTTAATGAGTGGTTTAGGATAAATTTGCAGAAGCACTGAAAGATTTTTTTCCTGATCCCACCAAGTAAGTTACAAAACTTAATGCCATAGACCTAAGTGACTCATTATAAGGGAAACTACGATGATCCTCCAAAAATCTGAGTTTAGGAGAAAGTTCATAATCCTTTTTGTCATTCCTTCAGATGAGTTTCAATCAGACATGCCATTTCAAAAAATGAGCCACAGTTTTCCAGGGAAAGGGCAGGGGTCGTTCTTGGTAAAGGGTAATTATTTCAAACACAATTCATAGTTAATCAGTGGCCCAGTGGCTGTCTTTTGTACCCTGTCTAGCCAACAGGCCTCTAAATCCTCTGTGCCTAAAAAAATGCTTAAAAGCCTTTTAAGCTTTCCTTTGTTGCTGTCATTCCTAGTAAAAGACAGTAGTCACTTATCCTTTTGAGACTGGGCTGATTTGAGGCCCAACTGAGAAAGCAATGACCTGCTTGCCTTGCCAGTTTCAGTGGGGCACCAGTGTTCAAGGATGAGAGCACCTGAAGGAGAGTCTTTCTTGGCTCTTGCTAAGACTGGTGCTGCATGTTGGAAACAGTCTATATTTACCTACCTCATGGTGGTTACCTTTATTTTAACAACTTCTGTTTCCACCTTCAGCTCTAAAGCCTTTGCTGTCATTATAGAAGATCAGAAAAATATTTGGATAAATTCATTCTGACAGCAGAGAGCAGTAAGTGAAGGCTTCAAAGTATAACTTTCATACTTTGTTATTGTGAACACTGGTTCTTTATTCCAGTTACAGTTTTCAAATTTATCGCTACTTCATAACACACTAGTCATCACATCCTTTCAACAATCTTATATAAGGAAAGGAAAATATTATTCATAAAAAAAGAGTCTTGGGTATGATAGACTTGATAAAGGCTGAAAGTGAAATAGCAGAACATAAAAATGTGTAGTATGTGTAAAGAGGAGAAATCATTGGAAAAAAACCCCTACATATTGCTTGTAAATGACCACTGAATACCACAGAACTGTAGTCAATTTTGATTATAACAACTGTGCATATTATGCTTACTGCAGGGTAACCTCCAGGTGTTCTTGAAGCAGAAGGAATAGGAAGCAACTGCAGGATTTAGCAAACTGAATATTATTTAACTTAATTACAGCAGATACTAAAATTGAAACATTCATAAAACAGGTAGCTAGATTTTTCAAATGCAAGTATGATTATGACTGTTAAAGATGTTAATCAAATGTCCTGGACATTTTTAAATTTACATATTTATAAAATAATGTCTCATTAGACTCTTATTACAATAATGCTATGTCTGTAATGAATGCCACTTGAATGATGAAGGTGGAGAGGTGGGATATTACAATGCATTACAAGAAGCTTGCTTTGAAAAAAACCTGACCATTTTCTCTATGTATGTTAGACCTCTGCAGGCGGTAATATAATGTTCTATGCTCATTTATTTTTATAAGCAGAATGTGACATGCTTTCTGAAGTTGATTTTTGTAAATAAATAGATAATACAATGTGAAATTAAAAAAAAATCTTAAAAAATTAAGATTGCCGTTTTTGATCCATCAGCTGAAGAGAAAAATAGGAAAAAAAATGAAAAGAGCACATATTTTTGAAGAGGTTTTTCTAGAAATTATAGTCTGAATAGAACAAATATTTGTGCAATAATAAGGAGTAGAAAAAAGAAAATGTCCGTGTTGTTGATGGACCTGGAAAAATCCCTGCCTAAAAAGAAAATCTTCCCTCTCAAACTGACATTCCCTGGACCTGGCTGTCCTGTATATTCAGTGATTGAATCACTGTAAAGAAGTTACTTTCCTTATTTTCTCACTCTGTGTTAAATTTATCTTCATTATTAAGTTAGTGAGAGTGAAGTAACTCTCTGGCTATTAACTCTACTGCCTTTTATCTGATCCTTGCTCTTGATGATTCTTCCTATCCCAGTTTTGTTTCTTGGGTCTGTATGGTCAATTATGCATTGGTGAGAAGGATCTTGCAAAAAAATTTGTTTGAATTTTTTGAAATGCCCAAAATTGCATGAAGAAGAAGAGAACACAGAGACCGGGTATCTTATTCCACTTCATTAACAAGAAATTTTCATCCCCATGACTTCTAGCTAAGATGTCCTCTCACTATAACTTTCTGCTAGGTTTTCTTAAGAGGCACAGCCACAAGGCAAGCATTTTGTCAAAAGTCACAGAAATACACAGACTGAGTAATTATTAAAAAATTTTGTGTGAAATTTCCAAAAACTCTGACAAAATTAATCCTTTCTTTATAACACAAAACAAAAAGCGACACCAAAAACCAGTGTAAATCAGTTATGCTCCCTTTAATAGGTGAATCTGAACTCCTACAGTGTTACATCTTTTTAACAACAGTTTTAGAGAAAAAGCCCTTCCAATTTTCCACTACAGATTTATTTAAACCCACAGTGTTTAAACCCACAGTGGGTTAAATGTTTAAACCCACAGTGACTGAAATTTGAGGATCGATACATGGTATCTTTTAAAACATGGATTTTTTTCAGAAGCAGACATCTTGAATGATAGTTAACACCTTAAGTTTCTGTAGCAGAGGAGTAAGATAAGTAAGACACAGTCAGAACTAAAATACTGACTTTTCCTACAAGCTTTTAATCATTGCACTTTTCTCAAGAAAATCAAAGCTATTGTACTTCTCTATGCAGTTGCACACCATATGACTTATCACCTAGGATAATTTTTGGGGACATTATTAATGTAGAAAGGAGAAAGAGGGTAAAAATTCAGTATAAAATTAGGAAGTCCTTGAATGGTCTTCTTAGAAGACTAAGGAAGAAGGCTTATCTGTATTTAAACATAATGGTGTTAAGATTTCTGTGCTAGTTTAATCAGTTGGTACATTTATGCTATGAAGTAGGCAGATATTGAGCTCTCTTAACCAGATACAACTAAGCGAGCTTAGAATTCTGGAGCAGCTGTCATAAGTTACACTGGGCAGTGCCTGCCAGGAACTGCTTAGTGTTTCTGCTTGGCAAAGTCTCAGGAACTCTATATTGTGCTCTGTGGGGTGATGACAGCATGTCCAGTAATGTCTTACAAACCTAACATATCTAGTGTACGTGTGTGTGCATTCATAAAAGTATGTGCATGTGAAATATGCCCTAAAGAGAGAAACTTTTTTCTGAAATACAGGTATTCTAGATGTTCTGTGTAGGATTTCTCCTTCATGTTACCTTTTTGCTAACCACTTCAGCACAGTGAAAAGAATTAGCTCACAAATGCTAGCCAGATTTGTGGAATCACAGAAGCATTTTCAGATGTTTTGGCACTTCTCTGACCTGGACTGCAAAAGCTGCAAAGCTCACTGGGAGCCAAATATCTGATTCCTTCTTATACCAGTGTCTCCGCTAGACCTAGGGATATTGCAGTAAAATGTTTGTTAAAACCAACTACCTGATATTCAGCAATTCTTATATTAACATTAAAGACAGCTTGAATGCATTTGCGTCTAAACATGTATATGGGATGTAATTTCTAATTCATGATAGCCGTAAGCATTCATTGCCTAAAGAATATATAAAAGTTTCATACCTGCCAGCACGCAATTACAGTGATATAAACAGCTTTAATTGTGATACTAACATAACATAAAAGTTAAAAATCTTTCCATTTAAAAACATAGTCAAATTCATATCTTTGAACAACAAGGAAACAATAAGAAAAAATTGATCAACAACTATAAAGCTTTTTTATTCTACGATTTAAAGAGCAATATTTCTACAAAGGTCTGAAGACAGGACAGCATGAAGAATTATTTAGTGTAAAATTAACTGCATATTATTTTCAATTGATCTTTTTTATTATTTTCCCATTGCCATGGGGAATATAAGCTGAAATGTATATTTATGATACCTGAAAATGATTATCGTGCTTCTTATTGTGCTTCTTGTAAGAGAGGCAAACTATGAAAACCCTGCTTAACTGTGTTCTCTGATGCCTGACTTCTTAACAGGAGTAAGGGTCACCTAGTCTTTTAGATACTATCACAGCTTCTGAATTACTTTCTTATTAACATTATTTTCAAATGGAAAAATATATTTTACTTTGCAGTTTTAATATAAACCAGTGAATGGTATTGTTGAGTATTGTGAAAAAAACTTCCTGCATTTCTTCCCTGCAGTCACCACATATTATCTTCCATAACACTAATTCTTTCTCCTGATTCTTTTTTTCACCAAATGAAAATTTCGTTAAATAAAATCTAATAGCTTAGAGAAAAATTTGATAATATCAGAAATTGGTCCTCTGAGACCTACTGAACATACACAGTCCAGCTCCTGTTCCTACACAGGACCATCCCCGAGACTCACACCATGTACCTGAGAACATTATCCAAACACTTCTTGAGCTCTGTATGGATGTGTAAGTGAGGGCACCTATATAGTCGTTAAGTCAAAGATGCTCCTCATATGGGACATGTATCATTGGGTCTTGATCCTCTCTTCTGGTCTGACTGACCTGAATACGACAAACCTTTAAAAGTCTATGGAGCTTTGCAGAGTGATGTATGAAGAATTTATTTCCTGACTTTGTAAACTAATTGTTAAAGTTTGTTTGGTACTTTTTGTAGGGGAGTTATTATATAAATGCAAAGTACTGTCATTAGAAACCTTGAAAGATTAATATACCCATAAAAACCCATTAGAAATGGCTTGGTCTACCTGAAGCTTAAATAGATAACCTTTATTAGTAAGCCTTACACTACTCCTAGCTCCAATATTCAGAAGCTGAAATCAGATTTTGTTAGAAAAATGTCTTACTCAGATGAGGTGGGAGACCATTATAAATTCTAGGGTTGTGTCTTTTTAAGAAAAGACTGATGTTGACTGATGCCCAAACAGACACAAGGACATCTCAGAGTTTTCTTTCCCATACATTTAGCTCATAGCCTTATCAGTGGAGCCCAACGCATGGCTCAGAGGAAAGTGAAAAACCTGTACTAATTACATTTTGGTTTGGTTTTAATTACTGTGTGTTGGGGGTAACGTAGCCACCGTGTTGGTTGAGTTCATAATGTCTCTCTGGTCTGAGGTACTAATGTATTTTTGGTCCCTAGGCTTGTTTGAGGTACTAATGCCTTTCTGGTCCCTAGGCCTGTTTGCCTATCCACAACTTGCTCCGATCTTGTCCCTGATATGTATCTTTTACAGAGCTGGGGCACGAATTCGGATTACTGTTTTGCTGTGCTCAGTGATAATGATTTATAAGAAGGTAAAAGGGGTACTGGCAGTTTTTCATAGTGTGTATAGTTGGTGGTTTCTCTGACCCAATCCCAGTCCTAGTTTCAGTAGCCTGTTTTGGGGGTTTATTAGTAATTGCACTCAGTTTGTTAGAGGAGGAGGAGGAGATGGGGTTTCCCAGCCTTTCATGTCCCTCCCCTTTAAATTTGATACATTGTCTTTTGAGGATGTTCAGTTTCCCCTGGATGTTAAAGAGACCATCCTCCTGGTATCCTATCCGATAATCTTCCTCTA
>VZTH01005505.1:0-72092 GCA_013397815.1 Aleadryas rufinucha
ATATATAATAAAAACTTGCTGTAATACCCTTATACATTGTGATGACTTTTTTGCACATGTGTTACTTGGGGGCTGTATTGATGAGAAAATAGCTCTTTTGGTGAAGGCACATTTAAAATTGATTTGCAAAGCAAGAGATGTTTTTTCATTGATGCAAGTAGTGAAGGAATGGAGATTGGATTTAGTGGAATTTGATTCTCACGGTAATCTGATAGTATTGGTTCTGGATATCTTAAAAAAATTACTAGGTTCCAATCACTTACTAAAAAGAAATAAAAACAAACAAACAAATTCCCTTTGCTCTCCCAAAGAAAACCCAGCCTAAAGCATCTTTCCTTGGACTGGGCTTTGTTTTTTTGACACATAATTTTTGTCTCTTTCCTGTGCTTGGTCTGTTACAGAATTCCACAGTACAAAATTTAAAATGCTGCTATTACTCATCTACATTTGTGGTGAAGTATATAATTATTGAAAAAAAAAATTGCTTAAAAATTATCAGAAATGTATTAATAACTCTCCTCATGTAAAACAGTTCAATAACTCAGCAAGAATTTCAGTAAATTATAATAAGAAATATATATGCTCAAGGAATTAAAGGTTTTTTTCCACTTACAGATTTTTTTTTCCAAAAGTTTGCTTAGTTCTTCTTTTAACTGGAAGCAAATGTCCATGAAAGCCTTTCTAGGAAAGCAGGAGAACAGTGGAAATTTTCAGAGCATGCTGATGAGAAGATAAATTTCATTGAGACATCTCCATAAGCATTGCTAGAATGTTTGTGATCTTAGATTGTGGTGAGAGCTGGGAGCAGATAGTGCTATGAAGAGTTTATTATCCATTAGCAAGTAGCCCCTCATCTAGGTTATGAACATGTTGACTAAGGCAATTCTATCTTACTTGAACTTCTTATCGCTGAAGTTCTAGTGTATTTAATGGGCTTTCATTCACTCTTCTCCCCTCTGATGAAACGATGATCTCCTCTGCAGTCCAGCTTTTGATGCATCATTATGCCACAAATCCACAGACTATCAGAGATATTTTACAATATTAAAGAACCTCAGCCCATTAAGTGGAAAAAAATTTGCTAAAGCTGCAGGTATTATAAAACCTGAAAAAAAATGAAAACTTTCTATGCCCCTTATAGCTGTCTCTGAGAAAAATAGTATGATTTTCTCTGACATAAACAGAATTTCCTATGATAGTACATGCAGAAATTTATTAAGAAAATACATTTTAAATAGTGTTTCTGTTACTTGGAAATTTACCTTGGAGTAAATTGCTGCTTGTGCTTTTCATGCTGAGTATTCACTTTAGTTGACAGAAAAAATGTAGTACTATCCTTTACCAGGGTAAAGATAAAAATGAGTCTTTTTTTTGGTATATTTAAATACTGATCATAGCTTTATGGAAGTATTTTGAAATTTCCTTTGCAGCTGTGCCTCACAGCATGCATTTTTTGTAAAGAACTCTTCAGCTACATAAACAGTTTCTACATTGCATGGGTTTTTTAAAAGATAATATTTTAAATGCTTACTCATTCAAAGTACTTTAAAAGCAACTGCTAAAGTAGAAAAAATATGATGAAAACGTATTTCTGCAAGAGTAAGGGTGAACTTAAAAGTGAGTTTAAAGAAGAAAATCTGCATCTAATTTCTTTTTATACTTTTAATGGATTTTGTTCACTCTTAAGGTACCTAGGAGTCCCAAACATAGACTAACTTAAGAAATGTTGTATAAAATGGTGAGATATACTAGAACTCTTTTCTAGGTTTTAGAAGTGAAATTTCTGCTCTTCTAGGTGATTGTTTCCTATAGGCCCTGATTTAAGTTTAAAAGGAGAAAATGGAGAGGACATCCCAACCCCTACCCAGAAACACAGCACTTGCACTCTTCTGCCTTCTGGCTGCAGAGACCACGTGAGGCTGGTAGAAGTTAATAAAGGTGGGTTGCATTGGGCAAGGAAGGACAAGGGGAAAGAGAATGAAGGTAGAGGTGCAACTCTCCTTAAATAACTGTTTTTACCACTGCTTAAGGAAAATGCTTTCCTGCAACAAGAAGAATGAAAATTTTCAGACATATTTTGAGTAGAAAATCTCATATTCACATGAGATTCCTTAATTTTTATTTAAACAACAAATCATAGAAAGAAAATATCTGTGTAACATGGAAGAAAATGTTAGCAAAGAACTCCAAATCAGTTTTCTGATTGCATGTCTTTGTCTTTATATATCCCAGACACCTTACTCCAGAAATGTGTCTATATAAATATGCTATTTAATTGTACATAAACATTGTTTAAATTGCTTTGTGTGATTTTATTTTTTACATACTATTAATTTTTGGGTTTTTACATCTTTTACATCTGAGAAAATATAAAAATTATTTGGTGCAAAAAGGAAAACGTTGTATGTTTAATTTTTCTTAATGAGAAAATATTTCTGTCTTACTTCCCTGAAAATATATGAAACAACATGCAGAAAGGCTGGCCTTGCTGTATTATATGACATCTTATGCAATGTCCCAATTACCCACTGTGCTTTCTCTTCAGAGGTACTTTTTCTTTTGAAGGAAATTTTGTTTGTTATCAACTCAGGGGAAAAAAAAGTAACTTTTAAAGAATTTTTTCTTCCAAAGTTTTTACTGTTTTTGTGGCATCTTGTAGTACAAAATATTGCTAATTGCACCTAATTAAAAATCATTAAAATACTACAATTCAAAAAATAACAAAGCTTTATTAAATTTTATATAAAACATAAAATCTGAAAAATGCATTTTCTACTTCAAATTATTTTCTAACTTGATCAACAAGAAAATAGCAAGGGTTTGTATTTTTTAAATTATTTGTTTTCCTAAGTGTATTCTAATATATTTTCCTGAGACTAATTATGAAAACCACAGATTCTTTAAACAAAAGGAGAGTTTATTTTATTTTTATTAATTTAATTTAATTTTTAATATGTTTTATGGATCACCTTTTAGTGGCACTATATGCCAAATGGACCCTGTTAAGGTGAAGGACGAATATTAGAAAATAGCCTTGATAATTTTTTTTTTTCTAATTTACTTTCTTATAGTTCACTTCTTTAAATTTAAAGACCTTTTCCACTTTTATTAACTCAACAATCATGAAGCTATAATAAATAACTCTTACTCTTTATTACAGAATTAGTTTTCTCATGTAATTGTTCTGGGATAAATGTTCATTTGAGTTACTGTCTGGTTCAAAAAGTGACTTGCTTTTTGCCAGCAGTTCACTCAAACATATGCAGTTTTATAGGGGAGCAGAGGGAGACATTAGATACAAATACAATTGTGTAGTAAACATCATATTGGCAGTGGGGATTTTATAGATGAAGAAAGAAGGCATGGCTTCCATAAAAACATAAAATGATTTAAAGAATAAATTTTGCACATAGGATAAGCATACAAAAAAATTGCATTCTGAATGGCTCAGGTTTAAAACTGCTATATCAAAAAACAATAATTCATGCCCGACCATAGGTTATTGGTATGTAAACCTCCTGAGTCTCCTACCAAAATCTTAGATACTACTGCCAGACAAATGTCTGATCTTGGGTAATGATTAATGCACCATGTATCAGCTGTAATCAAACCAAAACATAGCAATTATCTAAATAGCAGGTGCAAAAATTTGTAATTAGAAAAATCTTTCTCAGATTTTTATGGTTACACATTAAAAGCTTCTCAAAGTACAATATTTCAAATTCACAGTCACACTTTTTTAGAGAGTGTTCACTTCCATATTCTTATGAAAAATAAACTTGTGCAAATATGATCTTAATAATATGAATATACAGGATGGATATAGAACTTTTCCCACTGCTGACAGAAACAGTTAATTTGTTTATTTGCAGTAATTAATTTGCAATGTCATTCGTACACTTGCACAGTTTTTTCCCATATTCACATATGTGTACTGGCAATAAATTTAATGTACTAAAAATGTAGGACTGGCAGACATAAAGTACCAGCCCTTTATTGGTACCTCAAAGGAAAATATGTGTGCTCAAGTGAAAAATATGGCCATTCACCGTGGTGTGAGGATTTAAGTGTATTGCATTCTTTTATACAACAAACTTAACTTGAAATCTCAGAAATTTCTTCCTAACCTGTGAAAGCAAACGTGTGCTGCTGTCTGAATGTGCAATAAAATATTACCCCCAGCATGTTCCCAGTTCTCTGACTTGACCCGCTCCACACAACCCCTGAAATGGCCTGGGTTTTGTTTTACAAAGACCCACAGTGTCTGGAGGGCCGTGCTGCTCACAGTGGCTGTGACACCACTGAGTGCCGAGCTCAGACTGTCTGAGAAAGCCTTGCAGGGCTATGCAGGGTGGCTGCCTGCCATTAGCGGGTACTCTGTTACTCCTGACCCATTCAAGCCTTTTTCTGCATTCCTTGTTCTTGGCAGCTGTACGTCCTTTCTTCCAAACTGTTCTGAATTCTAGGCCGTGAGAAGGACTTTTTCTCTGATGTGTACAATGTAACTGAGAATGAGAGGATTTTTTCATAGGCAGACTACAAATCTGATGTCTTGTGATCTTTCCTTTGATTTATTTTTGACTTACCTTTGCAGTATCCTTTTCATATTTGAAAGTCATAGTACTGGTCTGGATTGGGCAATTTCCAAAAACTTTTTTTTTTTTTTTTGGTGAACAATTACTAGGGAGAGAACTCAAACTGTTTTCCCTGATTTACAATATTAATACTTTAAGTAATCTGTGAAGAAACTTACCTTTTGTCTTGCACCTGCCAGTCCGTCCTAGTGTTCAGAGGCCATCAATATTTTAGAGTGTTCTCCACTGCTGTGTGTCACTGATAATAATAAATAGATACTTCTTCTGCAATATGACAAAAAATTGAATGAGTTGAAAACAATTCAGAGCAGGTCATGCCCAAATTTTAAACTAAGGCTTAGCAGAGAACAACTTGTCTTCATAAATGTTTTTGAATTGTCACTGCTCTGAATTGCTCCCAAGGGGTAGGAGTTTGCAGGCTCTAGCTGATCTAGAGGCTGCAAAGCCTTTTGTAGCAGGTGAAGCTCCCTTACATTCCTTGCTAATAATCTTAACAAGAACAGTGTTTTTTTATAGTCAGGCTAGATTAACAGTTGTGCCTAAGGTGAGAATACACAGCTCCAGTCTCCTGATGTGCCAGCTCCCTATCTGTTTTGGGCTAGACTCAGTCACTAATGTATGATGCTTGACCTTGTGGGCAGAGCAAAAAAGAGTAACCAAAGTGATCATGAGGGACATTGTACTTCTCTTTAACAATCAGAATGTGGGTGTTGATTGTGGAGCAGATTGAAATAGAGCTAGAGCTTTTTCCTATAGCTAGTAGAAAGAGAACAAAACAAGGTTAATTTACCAAATGCTTGTACAAAGTTATAGGCGTATTTCACAGGAAAATCCCAGGAAAATGCCTTGCTTAAGAACTAGATAATGAAGCGGTCTTGATATTTCATCGGGTTTTGTGTGAAGTCCAACAAGATGCTGAGCTCTCTCTACTGAAATCATCACCACCACAAAAGTCCCTCAACACTTTTCACATTCAGTAATGTTTGGAATCTATATCTTTGGCTTCAAAGGTAACATCTCTACTACAAGCAGTGACTATTCATAAATAAAAAAGTTATTCTAAAGGTGAAAGTGCTTTCATCCAATAATAAGATGAAAACCATTTTTTATACATGCTGTTAAAATACTTGTTCAGTTATCTCCTTTCCATGGAAACAAATATTGCTGTGTAGTCCTACTATCCTTTAATGAACATGCTTTACACAATGCATGATTTCTTTTACCATTTAAAATGTGTTAAAAACTTTTTCATGGACAGTTTAACCCTTATTTAGTGTCTTAACCACAAGTTTTATTTAAGTATTTTTAAAGAGATGAAGTGATGTCACTTACAAAGCTTAGATTATAACATTATTATTTTACCTGTTGATTTCTGGTGAAAAGGACGGCCTTGAGATGAATGAAATAGCTTGTGACGACAAAATATTTTCCATTCCTGAAGACATACTAGACTCCAGATCCTGTGGAGGGCTTTGTGAGCACAAAACCATGTTTATGTAATACATTCTGGGAAAATGCAATGAGAAGTATCCTTTTGGCTTTTCATCAGGTATTTAAAAAACTTGGTTGTTTTAATACCCCTTGCCTGACTGTTGCAATATTTTCTATATGAGATTGCTGGAAAAATTATTTGTGAAAATTACATACTGGGAACATCTGTACAAAATAGACTTTAATACATTAACCTTCAGCAATCGCACTGGAAAACATAACAAAAAATTACAAATATTCCCAAAATCTTATATATTGTCAATGTTTATGCAGAAAGATCAAGATAACTTGATGTTTGAAATAATATAGTTAAAAAATGTATTTGAGGTGTGATTATGGGCTGAGATCAAATTAGCCGTGTCTTTCAGTGTATGCTTCAAAATGAGATGATTGCATAAGAAAGAAGGACCCACAAAGTATATACCTGATGACTGCTGAAAGATCCCAGCAAGGATCTCAGCTGGGTAATTAGAGTAATGAAGAGGAGCATGCAAATCTCCCATTTTTATGGGAAGTGATCATTGTGTTGATTTGTCTGTAAACATCACAGATTTGAGAAAGAAAACTGAGAAGAAAACAGTCTGCTAGGATTAATTTTTATTTTGTAAGAAGGAAAACATTTGGCACCAGGAACAATTTCTTTAAAGTGTGGCACATGGTATGTCAACAACATCATGTGGAGAAAAACAAACTTCACCTCTGTCTTTCTCTTTTGCTTAGAAATCTGGTTTTATGCTCACCTCGCTCCATGTATGTTGACTGTAGAACACATGAACAGACAGAGGCAGATTTACCTTAGACCTCACTGCACGAACCACAGGGTCATTCTGTCTTTTGTTCAATCTTTTGTGAGATGTGAGGCATTGTCTTTCATGAGATTTGTGAGGACATTTGACAATCTATTTCTTCCTCTGTAGTTTCAAGAGGATAACAGGAAAGTAATATTCTCCTGTGGGCTATTGCTTTTCACATAGCTTTGCGTCCCATGAGTATCTTCCAACCTTTTCCTCAGACTCTTTTCCAGTTGAGGTATCAGCATACCCTTATTCTAAAATATCACTGCATCTCTCAGGAAAGCTTGTTCTATGACTCAGTTTTTCCTGCTCCTTTAAGTCGGACATACAGACTCCATAGACTGCAAAAAGAAAGAACAGACTGAAGATGTACTTACAGCTTCTAAAAGCAGCCTCCTGCAAACTGTCGTCCTCTAAACATGAAGATTTTATTTCTTACTTGACAGTGCAACTGCCCCTGTCCTACATTCATACATAAATACATAAATATATGTGTATATATATACATATACAGATTATGTGTGTGTGTGTATATATATAAATACGTATGCTTATTTATGCATATATATTATTTTCACATTACTGCACATCCCTCTTTGGCTCCCTCAATAAACTGTGTGATTTTTATTTCTGAATTATTGTATTCCAAGCCTGAAAGTATACACTTGATGTATACTTTAATACAATGTCAAATAGATTACAGTCTAGTTATTTTCTGAGCCATACAATTAAAAGGGATTTAACAGTGCTGTGGCCTACATTTGCTGTCCTCACTCATTATTCAGGCTCCCATCATGCAGTGTATTCACTGGAGGCTATGGGGAAGGAGTGGCATAGCAGACTGAGTCCTCAGATCTCAGAGAATTGTTGCCCTTAGGACATATTTTACTATAATGTAATGGAGAAGAAATGTAAATAATGTTAAACAAAAGAAAATGCAACAGCTCTTTGGGTGTTAAAATTAAGAGTTTAGACATGACAAAATAACCTCTAGGAGTATGTTCATCTTTGATCTCTCCCAGATCCTGGGCTGATTTCTCTTGTTACATTGCAAATGAGCAAAAGAAATGAATTTCTTAAAATCAAATCAATTCCAGGATACAGAAATAAACGTTCAAGAATTCCCAGCACGTACATTACTGTTCTGTCTGGAGGGAAAACTCAGTTAGTTACAATACTTTTCACAGTAACTTGTAGACAGAGGCCAACTGCTCAGTACATTGATGTTACGATCCCATTGTTATTAAGGTTCTTTAGAAATTTCTCTGCCCGAATTAAGGTGCAAACGAAACCATATGCCAGTGACAATAATATGGGTTTTATTGTATAGTATGGGATGAGAGACAATGAGAGAAGGAAGGAAAGTAGAAAGAAAGGAGTAGAAAAATAAGTGGGGGGGACAGAAAGAGAGTGATAGGGACAGAATAAGGAAAATATCACCAATCCGTGGATCCCGGCGATGTTCTGTTGATCCTCTCCAGCCGGTCTTCTTGATGGTGAAGGTCCCCCCAAAAGGCACAGGGTCCGGTGGGTTTATATACCCTTGAGCCAGGTGGCAATGTCCAGGCATGTCCCCCTGGGAAAAGGGGGCAGAGCCATGTCCAGGCATGTCCCCCTGGGGGAAGGGGGCAGTCTCACAGCAGACTCTGGGTCTGTTGCATCTCACGTGAAAGTCCCATGGATGTGGCCTGTGGGGTTGGGGGTGCCACAGCTGGGCCCGTTTGTGTAGTGGAGGATGGATGTTTGTTGCCTCTGACCAGAGGCTACGCCACACACCCAAAACCTCCTCCTCCCCCCTCGGTGGGGGTGAGTCTGTGTTAACCTGGCTTCTGTGAGCTGTGCTCTCCTCCCCCACCCCAAACTCAGTGGAGCTGGTGGCTTTGCCCTTTGTGGATGCAAACCTTTCCCTCAGCCTGAGATGAGTGAACAATAGGTTTCCTTTTATCTAATCAGTAGTTTGATTTTCAGTTCAAGGTCCCAGGCTTCAGGGAGGCTTCTTCGGTTGCAGCTTCTTTGTCATGAAGAAAACTTATATCAATATTTGAGGCATGAACTTTTCAGTCTCTGACAATAGAGGAGTGCATTTAGAAGTATATAGAGCTGCAGAGAGGTTTTTCTGCCTTGGAATGAGCCACAGCATCTTCTGTAGTTTCTTCTGCTTTATGGAATTAGCTCAGCTGATTGAGGAAACCTGAAAATCACTGCTCAGATTGTTCCTATGCAATACAATTCAGAAGTAAAATGAGGCAAGACCCTGGAGTGCAATGAGAAGCAGCAGGAGGGAGTAAGGCATATTGGGTACTGAAATGTTTAAATCAGAAAAGAATGTGCCTGGCTTTCAAATGTCACTCCAAGATTTAGACAATCATTAAGAAAGTAAGTAGTGTGGTTTTCACACTACTATTTTTGATAGGAAGTTAGGTGAAAATAGGATAGATTAAAATAGAACCTCCTGTATCTGCTGACTAACTCCATCTTTACAAAGCAGCATAGAAAACATGCCTAATTCTGATTATTCTCTGGAGTCAGTGTCCCTGACAGTGTTAAACATAATGTTCTACATAGCAGAAGTATAGATATACATTTTAGTTATGTGATGTGTTTCCTTAATAGTGAACTAGAGAGTAAAATGAAATATATAGTAAAAGACACACTTAAATGTACAGTACATAGCAATGTATAAATACAAACTATGTAAGTAAAGTGTTCTTTTCAATTACAGTACTATTGAGGAAATACTTTAAATTTAATTTCATCTTACATACACATAGTACAGGATCTGCTCATTTGCTTTTATTTCTGACATTGAAAATCTTTATGTCTATATATTTTAAGGTCCCACTAAGGTTATGTCTATTTCTGAGTTTGCTCACTTAAGTAGAACTCTTGTTCTGTGTTGGTAAGCCATTAACTCACTACTATGATAAAGTAAATAATTCAGGGATTAAAGTTTACACCTTGATAGTAGACTAGATTAATAGAAATTTATTAATGGCATTCAAGCAATTAATGACTATTAACTGATTGTTTTGAAGATGAAGACTTTTTTTGTTAATTTCAACATTAAAAAATTACTTAAACCTCCCCAAAATAACCACAAAAGGCCCATTTTCGTATGACTGATATAAATTTCTTGCTGCACCCTTCACAAAAATAGAAAACATTGACTAATACAGCAATTAGAATTGCTGCTTTCATCAGATGACTAAGATTTGTAGTTATGTGTTTCAGGGCCCAAATCCAACAAATCACTTAAGTTATGCTTAAGAGCTTTTCTGGATCAGGTCCTGAAATACGAATACTCACATCTCATGACTTAGAAACATCAGTTAATTTCCTTAAGAACCATTAGGAAATTTTGTCTCCTAGTACAGAAAAGAGTGATGTTTGGTTTTCTGGCATGAGCTACTCCTTTTATCCTAACGTTAGTACTGGAGGAGCAGTTGCTGAGTACTATGGGGAGCAAGGATACTGTGCTTGGCTTGGTAGGCAATTTAACATTGTGTTGCATATACTACTCTGTTCATAAAATAAATCTCAATGTGTCCCTCTGCAGAGTGGCTCTCAACTGCTTATAAAATAAGCCAACTGAGACTCATTTCAACCAAGCATCTCAGCTGAGATTCTGGCAATACATAATCCTAATAATACAGAGTTAAACATAAATATTAAAGGACAAAAAAACCTCACAGGTTTTCTAATCAATTGTTTGTCAAGCTATTCTATATAAATTATTGCTAGCCTGAGGAAATTTAGTTTGTTTTACTAGTAGTGTGGATCACATGTTATTCTTTTACATTTCCATTTTCACAAACATATTAATGCAAGTTTCGGGAATAAATTTTGTTTCTCCTGCAGTTAAACAGTAAGTCTCTGAATTTTATTGAACATGATTTTACCTTCAGTATGTTTATTCGCAGTGCCCTTCTTCTAATTTAAATATAGAATGAAATGAGTACCTCAAAGAGAACTAGAATGTGACAGTAACATCCAATATGGAATCAATATTCCAGACAACTGAAAGAAATCTATATTTCTTTCTCCCTTTCATGATTGCTCCTTTTTTCAAACTCTCATTTTCAAAAGCCTGAAGAGAAAAGAATTCATTGACATGAGCTGGAAATCATCAGAAAGGCAGGCTAAGAAGAGAGGAATTTCAGAGTTACACAGGAACTACTGAACAAACTTTTGATCCTCTGCTGTGTACAGTCTGGTTTTAAATATTTATTTTGATCCCAAATAGCTCCAATTTTCCAGACCTAAATATCTGGTCACTAATATATCACTCAGGTGATACTGACTGCATTTTTGACCGGAAATTCCATGAACATATCAGTCTGATGAAATGTTCTCAGTAATGTACTCTGTAATTTCTCTTTTATTGCCTTCTTCATATATATTACATTTGAATATATCCTCCTGGAGAAGACTTAAAATTAGGAGGTTTCATTCTTTCCTTTCCTTACTGTTTCTCAAAACTGTGTATATAAAGATGTTTTAATACCTCCTGATAAATCAGCTGTGTTGGAGTTTATTCCTGTACTTTTTTTGCATAACTTCCCACCAATGCCTTTCGGCTATCATTTTATGCAGAGTTGAACACTGCAGGACACATTTTCATTGTCTAAACAGAGTCTCCTGAAAGTGTGGACAGAAATTTGCATGAAATTCTACCTATTCAAAATAGAATTAAAAATGTTTAAGTGTAGAAAAAAAATCTTTTGTTATTAAACCAAAGTATATAACTTACCAGAATATTCTATTATTTGCTAAAACTCAGGAAACTGCTAGCATAAATAAACCAAGAAAAGAATACTTTTTTTTGGACATTTAAGTTGACATACACCTAGAAAGAGATATTACTTGTTAGTACACTGTGCCTCAAAAGTCAATTTCCCTTTTACAGGTAACTGGAAAATAAATCAGTTTATGCCACTTTGCTGAGAGCAAGGAATGTTTAAAATAGTAATGTCAATATAGCGTGATATTTTCTCTCCCATCAAGTCTGATGTCATGTTTGATAATATGTTATTGTGTTATAGGTCCCAAGATGAAATGATTGGCATAAGAATCATTTTCACTTTGACCCAGGAAAAATTGGGAAATGATAGGCTTGTCTAAAGGATTTATCTTCTGAGTGTTGGAAAGTGTAAAACAATCTAAAAGTGTTCTTTAATGATGCCTCTTTATATGCAATGCAGCTCAGGAAAAACATGACCTAGTACTACACTATGAATTATGCTGAAATGCAACATTAATGAGGCACATGTATTTGCCATGGAAACTGATAGTAATGTAGGTGCCCAGTGTCTAAAAATCTGGTTTAATACATCAGACATATTTGTTGTGACAGTTACCACTGAAAAATAAATATTTACCAGCAGTTTGGTGTATGATGTTATTTTCCTGAGAGTTATAAATCATGTTTGTGTCTAGGGTCCCAGTTTTGTGTCAGGTCTTAGGAAAAATATCCTGTGTAGGGTGCTGAGTGCCTTGTAGTTTTTGGATTACATCAGGGTATTATTGCAGACTACCAGCAACCCTGCCTTTCCTAGTATGTTCCCATAATATAGTAATCTGCCCTGGAAATGGTGAGCTTCTGCTTCTTTGGGCTGTGCCCTTTTGAAAGTTTTTCTCTCGGGAGACCATAAATAGTGTCAATAGATCAAATGGAATTACTTGAAAGGAGAAGCAGAACAGGTCAGACCAATGCTAGCTATTTGTGATTAATGGCTCTTACACCCAGATGCTTCAAACTAGGAAAAAAAAATTTCCAGGTATTCTGGGAAAGAGCATTTCCTGGATTCAGTGCAACATGCTTTTAATTACATAGCATAGGTTCAAATAATCACAGATCTGCTTTGCTGAGTTAACTTTTCAATTTAGTTTTACAATAGATTTATATTGCCTGTGGATATGCAGCAGTAGAGTAAAGCTAAGCCTGTCTGATTTTCAAACCATCATAATTTAAAGAGCTATAATTCATATTTAATGAAGAAGAATTTATAGGAAAAGCTTTCACAACCATTTAACAAGAGGCTTTATGAGCAGGTTAGTTTTTGCTTTGCTAAAAGCCCTTTACCTTATCCTTTCATTTTATAGGCTGATGCAACATGTTTAGAGGAAGCTGGGTATTTTTAGAATGTTTTTATAAAAAATCCTAATATTAGAAATAATTCATTGTTTATATTTACACGGGACATTGGTGAATTTCCTGAAATGTATAGAAATTCTTATTTTAATGAGGAAAGTGATTTATTGCCAGTAGAATTAGAAAAAATATCAAGTCTTTATGTCACTGACACTGATGATACAAATTAGAAGTCTACTTTCCCTTTCTATGTAAGTACTAAGTTAGGGCATGAAAGCAACACAGTGAGTAGGGCTGGTTTTCTGTAATGCCTTGGCAAAGTATGATGAAATCTTAATCTGACAGCTGCTTTAGATCTGCCTAAATACAAACATTAGAACATGCTTTGCAGTCTGACTTAAATAAAAAATTAATGAGAACTTGCAAAATATTGTGAGTCTGATGGGGAATTATAGGATCTGAATTAGTTAAAGCCTAATTTTAAAATCCTCATTACAGATCTGGAAAACAGTGTTGTCAATTACAGGCCATAGAGAGGCGCTAAACACATCTGTGGTATCAAAAAGAATTAAAGTTTTCAAGAATAAAAAAATAATTATAGGTCTTAAAATCATTAGAGAAGGTAAATTAATGTATTTGGAAACCCCACACTTTCTTGGAGAATTAATGTTTGCATTCATCTGCTTATGAATGGTAATGCAAGAGATGTCTGAATGCTGAAAAACTGGTAGAATGGCACTGCAAGAGTAGGTTATTCTTCTTCCTGTGTCTGCCGCCCAATGCAACTGTGAAAAGAGGCAAAGGAAATGTTGGAAAGGGGCACAGCTGAAGTGGTAATGTAAAAGACATCTCTCTCGAACACTCAGGATGGAAGATTTTACAGACTTTATTTTGGGGAGCATCAATGTCTAATCACAATCTCTCCCAGCATCTATTACAGCTTTTTGTCTCAGAGCTCTGCCTACACCATTTGGGCTGCTTGGTTTATCAGCAATTCAGTGTTCAGATCAACCTGTGTGAAAGTTGAAGCTGGACTCTGGAACAGCAGAAATTTTTCTCCTATCTCCTGCCTACAATGCAACTCTTCTGAACACCAAACAGTTTTTCTGGCTGAGAGGGTTTTGTGCTGTTACTCTTGCCCATTGGAGTCAATACATTTTATTAGTCAATTAATTACTCAAGACCAGTGAGCTGACATTTCCAGAATATTCCCCACAAAGAGTCAGAGTAGGCTCTCTTGAGATGTAAGCCCAAATTCAAACTCTGTTTCGGCAGTTATTCTTCCTAAAGTTTATATGAATTCAATTACAGTTCTTATTGGATACAAAACTCCAAAATATCTATTAAGGTGGGGTAGTTTGTCTTCTTTTTTAGTTATTTCAAAAATAAGGTTAGAGGCTGCATAATCTTGGACACTAAAATATAATTCCATGAAGTGTAATTTCTGGTAAACACTCTTTCAGACATTTTGGGGTAAGGGGAATGGAATGGAGATTTCTAATATGAATACTGCTGGTACTGACCGTGTATAATTTGATGCAGATAATTTATCAGGAGTAAAATTCATTTGCAATCTAAGCTAGTTCAATAAAGTATCTGTGATTTGGAAGTATTTTTCATGATTTCACTTTAAATAATCTGGAGTTTGAAATTAAAATCCACTGAGATTGTATGAGCACTAGGAAAATCTTCCCCTCTCCTGATGTTATTTACTTCTGTAGCTCTAGCTATTTTCCCAAGGACTTTAAACCATTAAAAAGATGAATATTCCATACTTCTCCCACACTAAAGAAATTAATTCTCTTAGAGTGAGAACCCCTTTGTATTCTGTGAATTCAGTACTGGAAAACTGAAATCCCTAATGTGGCAATATTGGAAGGATTATCATTCACAGTAATGGATAAACCAGAGAATTTTACAGAGATCTGGCCTAATTTTGTAGCAATGTCACATTAAGTCTTAGTCTTATGGTAAATTACTGCAAAGTTATTGGTTTTCTTATAAATTCATGCAATGTTTATGAGATGCTTCTTGTTTTTATCTAATTTCTGTTGCTTTCAACTTTTCCTTGGATATATTACTATAGGTCTCTTTGTATTTCTTTACTATTCAAAAAAATATTGGTTTACTAAAAAGTTAGTGGTCAGATTTATGCAAAAAAGTATAAAAGCTTAGTTTTGGCAAGCAGTGTTTTATGTGTTTAGGTATGGAAGCAAGAAGTGATGGTTTCTTGGACATCTAGTGTATAGACATACTTTTATGGTAATCTTATTTGCATGTATGCTCTGAGTAATGGAAGAGATACCTGTGTCTTGCATTTTTCAGGTGGTGTCCTCCAATACCAATAATTCTCCACAGTACATCATGTGCCTTTGTGGAATAGGAAGCACTTTACTGTAAATATCTGCTCATAAACCCAGTTAAAGTGGGATGTGCAAAAATGTATTCCAAAATACATGTCGAGTTCTGCCAAGAACATAAATTAGCTTGCCTGAGTAATGTGGGTGTTCATGAAAGGTTCAATAAAAAATGGTAGACCAGACATTTTATCACTTGCAGCAGCTTTAACAAAATCCCTATAAAAGACTTAAAACTGTTAGAATCCAAGAGCCTTCTAAGCCACAATATTTCTATCGCAAATGAGACAAAGCAAAAACAATTTCTGAATATTAAGTAGGGATAGGCATATTTTTAAGTCAGCACTTTGGATTTGGAGCTTTAAAATATGGAACTAAGATTCGTGGGGAATATATTACCCACCAGTACAGAGCTAAATATCTGCTCATTGTTGCCAAACTATGCATTTCCCTTGGCTATGGCAAATCTTACTTCTGTATATAGAAATGGCTGCTTAAATATCTAACTAGCCATGATTGCAGGAAATAACACAATCTGGGCATGTGATTATTTCAGGAATAGTGGTATTATATGCAAATTCCTATGTATTTTTCAAACCTGAAGTTTTCTGCTGCATTTCTGGTTCTTCATACAATTATTGCTGTGAACAATAGTAAGAAAATCAAATTTCTAGTAAACTGTCTGGTTTTTTGTTCTGGTTCAGAAACTGCTTGACTCATTATATCCAATCAAATCTACAGGCTATGAAATTCAATATGTCATCTAAGGTTATTCAAATAAAACACTGTCAGCTTCAAGCGTGATGGGAGTTTTATGACTTTTGTGAACATTAAATGGTTTTTGCAGCAATTCTTGTCAATGACCTCTGGCAGAAGTATTGGTAAGAGGTTGATTGCTCACTACAGACTTTCTGCTTTTAGGTCTAGCAAAAGGCAGAACAGAGCTGCTGTTAATATGCTCATTTTTTGTGTTATGGGAGAACTGGAAATCTACGTATACATGGTATTAAAGGAGGATGCTTCACAGGAGGAAATTTGGAGACATGTTCCATTACTTTGATACTTCTCTCGCCATTTTCCTGATAAAATGATTCTCTCAATGCATTGCAATGTCAGAGTTTGATATGTTTATGTTTTACTGTTTCAAGACTTTTACAATTCTGTCATAAAGGTAAAAGTCTCTTTCCTATTACTTTCACACGCACTTTTACTACTTACCAACTTTCAGCAGAAATCTATCTTGCCTCTGAGGATTTAAACTAAAACACATTGTTTTTTGAATTTTTTTCTCTATCAAGCTCATAAATGTATTTATTTCATAAAATATATAATGTTCATTAGATATATCTAATCAAAGAAATGACTTAACGAAAAATTTTTCTCATCTGTACCACCATATAGCATACCCTTGAATGTCACAAAAAATGCCAATCTTGACATAATTCAGATGAGATACCAGAGAATAAAAATAATCTAAACCCCTCTGTTATGGTTCTTATGAAATTGGATTTTTTCCTGCATTGCAACAGTTTAAATACATCCTACTACAACATGGAATATGTTGCTGTTTTTAATTTTTTTCCCTCCCCTCTAACAAGGAATGAATCAATAACCAATGACAGTCAGTAGAGCTTCAGAAATAAAAGAACTACTTTACCTAAAATTAGTAGACTTCCAGGATGAAAATGGGAAAACTGCTGTACTTATGACCATAAGTATAATTTGTACAAAAGGAACTAAATGTTCTTTACAGCACATCTTGTGCCTTTGTGGTGGTACAGTTCTAGGTAACTCTCACTTTGCAGAAAGCAAATGGACGAGTACTTGTACAAGTAGGCATAACAGAAAACACATAGAATGAACGTGTCTGTCCATATGTTTACTGTTTTCCATCTGAGCCAGCTATGATGCTGTGGTTTGACAAATTTCTGGCAGTTTTTTGGATGATTTTCACAAAGTTATTAATGTATATGGGCTTACAAACCTCTACATCTTTGTCTTGTCATAAATGTGGTTTTTGCATACTGTTGTTTATATTCAAGAAATGAAAGATCTTAGTGCCTGTGTGTGAAGGAATTTTTGTTTTCAAAAAATTAAAAATAAGATGAGAGAGGACAATTCACAAAATGATTTTTTTTCTGCTGTTCGGTTGATATGAAGGCAAAGACAACTTGCAAGACACAAGGGTGGAACATTTGAGTCACTAGTTACAAACTTCAATAACTCCTGAAGAACATTCAGATGCTAATTTTAGAGAGTCTATAACATGTGGTAATAAAGGCATGGGATGATTCATAACAGTGAATAATTTCTGGTACTCAAACATCATATTTTATCTGATGATCTCAAAGTACCTTACTGATATTTAATTATTTAACTCCCACAATATCCTAGAGAGGTAGGTAAATATTAATACACCTTGCAAGAGATAGCTGTCATAGTTTAAGCCCAGCTGGCAAATAAGCACCACACAGCTGCTTGCTCAATTTCACCTCTCCTCTCCATCACAATGGAATAGGAAGAAAAATCAAAAATATAACTTGTGAGTTGAAATATGAAGAGTTTGATAACTGAAAACACAATGAATATAATAATAATAGCAAATATTAATAATAATGACAATAAAAAGGGAAAGAATAAACCCCAAAAAAGTGATGCACAATACAATTGCTCACCACCCTCCAATGCACAACTCCATTTCTTGAACCCAGATGTGCCTCCCTTCTGGGTAGTACCTCTATTTTATATACTGGGTATGACATTTGGGCCACCTGTCCTGGCTATGCTCCTTCGCAGTTTTTTTTGATATACTCCTAACTGACAGAGTGTGACACACACACGCACACACACACACAAAGAAAAAAAAAAGAAAAAAAAGAAAAAAAAAGAAAAAAAAAGAAAAAAAAAAGAAAAAAAGAAAAAAAGAAAAAAAAGAAAAAAAAAGAAAAAAAAAGAAAAAGAAAGAAAAAAAAGTCCTTGATTTATGCTAAATATGACTTAACAAAACCCAAAACATTGGTGTTATCTACAGTATTACCATTCTGAATCGAAAACACAACAATGTACCAGCCACTGAGAAGAAATTAACTCTATCCCAGCTGAAACCAGGACATTAATTCACTCTGGAAGAAGATTTGAAAGAAGCTGTAATAGTTCTGCAAATCTATTTATGACAGTTTGAATATTCTCAGTTAGGCAAGTCTCGACTTTCAGTCTGTGTGGTAGAGAATCCTGTGTTGGTACGGCAAATGAATAAGAAGGTTTGCAGCAGCAGTTTTGGAGATTGGTAAAGAGAAGGAGGATCCTTTTCCGTGACAGAACACGGTGATGGATTAAGAATCAAGTCTTCCTTTCCTTTGCTGATTTCCCCATCATTCAGCCAGGATTTTTAAACTGCATTCTTAAAAGTAGTATTTTTTTCTTGATGTTACAAAGCAGTGATATTTCTGGAGTCCACTGGCAGTTACACACACACATAAAGTTCAGCTGGGTTTCAGTCCAATTTCAAAAAGTAGCGTTTCAATCCATCTGAACTCAAAAGATAATTCTGATCTTCAGCTGTTCATTGGCTAAAAATCTTCATTATAAATTACTATTTTATATACCATTAAATAGATTCACGGACTTGTTTCACTTGAGGGTAAACACAAGCTATTGGCAATCCCATCTGGTCTTAACTTGTCCTGCTTCACCCTGCAGTACTACTTCATGCGCATGTTTTGGCAGAACATAACTTAGTGAATTCTTGGCCTTATTGGCCCTGGCTCTTGACATGCTTATTTTATGTTATACGGGATTACTGTGGTAATTTTCCTGGAGTCTTTCTTTTTTTTTCTGGATTACTCAACAATCCTCTGGACTCTTTTGGCTCTTAGATACACACTGCTACTTTCACAGTATTCTCTTCTGTGACTTTATTGATCTCAACTAATTTGGAAGATGCAACCCAGCAATAAGCTATGGTTTAGAGGCATACTGTTGTGTAGAAATAGCACCTTTTTTTCATGGGGTAAAATAAAATATTACTTAAACATAAGAATATGTTTCCCAATGCTCTGTCTTACACCGTGATACAAATAAATTCTAATGAAATTTGAATTATTCATGATCAATGTTTTTGGCTTTTTCTAAAACTTGTGTGGGGTGTTTTCGTTACTGAGCTATTTCAGTCTATTTTGATAGGAGAGAAAAAAGAAATCACAACATAAACAGAAAACATGTCTTGGCTATAATAACGCTCATATGTTTCATTTTCTGTTTCTTCTACCTAGCAGGAATGGATAACCAGACAATATTCATGTTCCAATTTCTTTGTAATTTGGTTTCCTAAAACCAGATTATGTTGGTATTGTGACTTTAGAGTTTTATTCTTTGTTGAAAGTACATTGATCAAAATTCTAAACTGTGTATTTTAGGAGCAGCCCTGTACAAATTATTTTGGGAGTTGATGGAAATCCTGATTCCAGGTCTTTCTCAGATGTATTTTCTCCCACTGTAGTTAGCAGTGATGAATACAATTCAGGTTTTGTTTAAAAATGAGAAGTGTTGTTCTCTAGTTCAAGTAACTTTCATGTCATTAAGGTCTCAGTGAAGGTACATTAAGGTCATTAAGGTTACACTGAAGTAGCTGATGGTATTTAGGTCATCCTGATTAAACAGAAGTGTCCTAAAAATTTAGCAGATTTTAAGTTTAGACTGGTCTGACACAGCAATGTTGAAGTTCATTCTCTGATATCTGTTCATGTGTAATCTATATACAGAACATGAGATTAAAAAAAAAAGGTTTATTTTGTGACAAATTAATTTTGAAGACCCGTTTTTCTCCTTAAATGATGTTTTTCACATTGTAATTTAAAGAGGGGCTAATTTCAGACAGATTTAATTCAGAATATCAAGGGTTATAAAAAGCCCTCAATTTTAATGTCTCTCCCCTGCTAAATTTGAAAGTCCTAGTTACTATTCAAGTGTTTCTTCCTGTTGAGATATTCAAAAAAGCAGATATATTTTACTGAAACATTTGAGTTTTAGAACAAAAAGTTGGTAATTTTTTTAATGAGCTCTGAGATTAGAGATTTTTTTTTTCAGAAGTAAATAAATTTACTAAATTAATGCTATATACAATTTTTCATTTACTTTTTAAAGATTCAACAGAAGACCAGGTATCTATTTTTTTTTTTTAATTTCTATCTCTTAAAAATTCCTGTGGAATATAACTCTCTCGAAAAGGTGAAACTAGCTGAAACCTAGTGATGGAAAATTCTTTTTTTAACAGCTGTAAGCTTCTTGATCTGTTCTAAAAAATGAGAAGATTTTGCTGTGGTCTGAGCTTGGAAGCTCCTGCCTTTGATTTTGCAATATAAACTTCTCTAATTGTATTTCATAGGCCAGGGGCCAGAGGAAATCCAGTTATGGCAATAAATTATGGTATCTTGAATCATACCCACCTACTCACTGACATGAGCCTCAAATATCAATATTAAAAAAATTACAAAGAAATTTATTTTTGAAAAAGTTCTTGCATGCTTTTTTTTTTACTTCTACAGCTGTTATAATGGCTTAGACATGGAGTTGGATATACAGCCAAATTCAGAAATAAATTCTGCTGCTTGCAAGCCTGAAAATCTGAGAAAGCTAGTTTGTACCTCTGTTTGTTCATGCAGCTTTGGCCAGTAGGAAGGTGGGACTGAAAAACATAACACGTGTTGAATAATGTAGGAAGAGTGGGCTGCAGTTTAACAGGAAGGTTAGCAAATTCACACGCACAATCTCTGTACAAACTCTAGCTTCAAATGCTTAGGCATGAAAGTGCTGGCCCAGAATTTTCTTCACTAAGACCCAAACTAAAGCAAAAAAAAAGAATAAAATTCAGTGAAGAGCTCTGAAGTTTGCAACAGTTTTGGGTGTTGGGTTGGTTTTACAAGTTTGGTATAACTGGCCAACTTATTTAGATTGAAAAATAACTGCTTTTCAGAAATGTTTTGGTTTTTTTCACAGATGGAGTGATGAATACACAGCCTGGGGACCTGGACTGCATCCCTCACTTCAAACACAGCCCTGAGCCACAAGGTCATCTAGCACATTAATGATTGGTTAATTGGAAGGTAGGTATTGATGTCTTGCATGCCAAGTGTGTCTGAAAGATGCATTCAACCTCCTAGCAAAAAAACCCAGTTCCACATTCATGCCTTGAAGCCTGAAACTACCAAAAGATGCGTATTGAGTGCAAAGAAGTAAACAAGGACAAAAGATTCAACTTTATACTATGGAGATCTTAAGTGTACCTTGAATATTTTCAGACTTAGTTTCAAACCCCTCTCAAGTAACCCCTGAAAAAAATCAGTATTAGATTGTATGGGATCTAAGATTTCAGTATTAGAATGTATGGGACCTGTAATGATATAATAAAGAGTCTAGGTTTTTTATTAACAGGAATTACCATTCTAGGATGAGCATTAATGTACCTTGCAAGAACCATATATAACAGCTGTTGTGTTATAACATCCCTGAAGCTTGCCACTACTCATAGAATATCTGTGAATGCACCTGCTTTCTCTAGACCTTTAAAATGCCATTTTAATAGATTATACATTTTATATGGATCTGCAGCATAAGACTGGACCTTACCCAGACTATGCAATTCTAGGGCACAAAGGAATTTTAGTTGTTCAGTGTGGTAGCACAGATTCTTTCCCATGGGAATTTTTCTCTTCTTCTCCCTGTGTTCTATAAATAAAGATAAGGTTTGGATGTTATTGAAACTGTCTCTGGAAAGATGGACTGTTCTACCTGGCCTATCGGCCTAGGGGGAGGTTTTGAATTGACCCAATCCGGAGAAACTTTTAAAAGTCTATATAAGTTTTAGAATTAAATAATAAAATCAGAATTCCGCCTCACCCGATCCAGTTTGGTTCTTGCACTCGGCTAGCGCTCAACAGCGACAGTTCAGTTCTAGAAAAAGTTTTTGATTTATTTATTTTGTTTGAAGATACCAACTTAAATATGAAAACATGGGAAATATTTTTCATGCTGATGAGTTGGGGGCAAAATTTCATAAATGTAGGAGGAGATATACCTCAATGAAACTAATTTTTATATTTGAAGAAGATGAAAGTTGAGGTTTTCAGTGAGATTAATCTATTAGAGCACTTATGAAATACGGAAGAATCATGCTGAATCCCTCCTCCAAGTAGATGTATCAAAGAGTTTTCAGACATCTCAAAACATGATAAAAACAGCTTTTAAACCCCAGTGTTTTCTACCTAAGAAATATTTTATGAATAACCAAGTTGAATTGCTCTTGAGAAGCACTCTTAAGCAAATGATCCCTGTAGTCTACAATGGAGACAATTCCATAATCTACAAGCTTTTGGCCAGCCCACTTTTGCTGCACCATAGTGCAGGTGAAATCTGTTATTAGGTTGAGGAAAGCATCAACTGTGCTTTAGCTGACTATGTATAGTATACAAAGTAATATAATAATAAAATCACTTGCACACTGTCCCTTTTTACTGAGGATCACTTTCTTATTAAAAAAAAAAAAGTGAAGGTTTTTGCTACCAAGACTAATTCCATCAGTTTTTACTTGCAGCTTCTCTAGTAATAACTCATTGTTCTGAAAATTCTGTACAGCTGGAATGAAAAAACATGGTATATGCCATTATACTTGACTGTAAAGACTGTAAGGAAGAGATTTATTTTGTATTTTACTTTCTGGGCAATTCTGTTTAACGAACTGTGATTTTGAAGAAAAATGGTGGTTTTTTCTTTTCTTTTTTTTTTTTTTTTTTTTTTTTTTTTTTTTTTAAAAAAAAAAAAGAAANAACAACAAAGGAACTCTTGAACTGTGTTAGGAAATGTATGTGTCTGTAAAATACTACTCTTTCACTTTTCTAAGCCATAGACTTAGCATCTAGTGACTCTTAAGATAGATTACATGTTATGTATAGAGAAGGGCTTCCAAAGTAAATAAAGAAGAAATACTTAGTTTGAATGGACTCTTAGTACCATGACACTTTATGGAACAAAGACCCGCTTGGTGATGTTGACTTCCTTTGTCCTCCTCCCTTGACACTGTAAAGGTATCCCATGCTGTCCTCTGACCAGAGACCCTCAGCTAACCTCTAATCTTGCAGGTGTGCCACCATAGGTGGGTGCTCACCCCTCTGTGTGTCCCCAGAGGAGTCATCAGGACAGCAAGAATACTGCTATTCATTTGCATGGATCCTGGTACTGAACTGGAGCCTCAATTAGCTTTTGGGTAAGTAAGCAGTGAATAGGATCTGGTAGCTACCTCAATCCCATGGCTGTATTTCCTGTGTTTCTTATTTTGATTCAGGTTTTTGAAAGACAATGGTAGCTGTTCTGCACTTTCATGACAATTTTTTTTATTTTTTTGAATTGAATTGTCACACCTGATACTTTCTTTCACTTTTTTCAACCATTTTTCTTTCTTTCTAATTATTTAAAATAAGTTTTTCTTTTTTTCTTCTCTAGATTCTAGACACCTGTCCATGAAACAGGAGGTGATGTCATGTACATGCTAACTTAGATCAGTACTTACTTAACTAAAGCTGTCAAAGCATATTTGGGGCAGTTTCTGCTACAGTGATTTTTTAAACCAGCTACTAATTTATCTGTTACTATCTGCTGGAAACCACAAAGAAATGAGAATTATTGTCAGTTTTAAGTATTTGTACTAGAACCTATTATAGCACGTCGATAATTGCACTGCATATGCTTTGTTCATGTTTTAAGAGCTGACTGGCTCCGTCATGCCCATACTGTTGAAATTAGTACAAAAAATTGGATTGCTCTTGGAAAATGACATTAACTTTTTTTTTTTTAAACTAAGCTTTGGCTATATATTGTTTTCTGTTAGTATATTTAAAAACTTGTCCATAGCAATTCTTATACCATAAAATCATAGGCAGTACCATCCAGGGACGAAAATTATTTCACATGAGATCTGGACTAATTTGTAATTCTCCTGTTCAAAACAAATTCAAAATTGTAGGTTTCTACAATTAGAAACCTTGGAAATTCATCCATTTTTTTTGCTCAATTTAGTGTCATTGCAAGTATTGCAAAAAAGTCAATTCTAGTATGTTAATATGCTAATCTATGTCAATTCATAGACTAGCATACGTTTGACACAAACCTCAATGTTTATAATTTCATTTCTCTAGAATTACACAAATACAACCTGACCTGAACTTCAAAATAAATTTCGGTGTTATATGTCCACGTGAAGTGAAAATTAAAAAGTTTTTTCACATTTCTATGGAGCAAAACTGTGACTCAAAGTAAGAAATAAAATCAATTAGCATACTTTATAGATGACTAAGGTCTTTTTCAGGGGTTCTGTAAATATCTCTGTTCTAATTGGCTCTGCTGTCCTTTGAGAAAAGGCAGAAACCTGCTGTGCATTGGCCAAAGCCCAGCATTGAGCAATACCCCATAGTGCCTGGCCTCCCTCAGGATTCCACCTGCCTAGACTGATGTCCCAACCCAAACAAGGACCCTAAGGGGTTACCTCTGAAAAAACACAACAGCAGGAGAGATGTCTATGAGTACCATTTGTTGAGCCTTCAGAGATGAATGTCTCCACGTCTGATGTATCTTTCTGAGTATGTCTAAGATATTAGGAAAAAACTCTCTCAGTGATCATACCAAAAGGAAGGTAATGGTTAGTGTCAGGTGGTATAAAAATCTAGAAGAACCCATGGTCTATCTCAGTTTGGCAGTTTTGCACAGTGGCTCTTACTTTCTCTGTCCATCCCTCAACTCCCCCTCTATGCAACCTCATCTCTCCTCATTTTGGTATATTTAACGTGCATAGTTTGTTTCAAACAATTTATACCTTTGACATTTTGTTTGATTCTACCAAACAATGTATATGTAGAAGAATGTACTATATAAATGAGGGATATTCAAGGAACTTGTGATGGAGAAAGGGAAAAAATAAGATAAGATCGGTATCCACGGGAAGATGTGTTCAGCTGAGTCAGTATGTGTCATCCTTTTAGCCATGCAACAAATGTCTCATATCTAACTAGGATAACTAACATCAGTTATCAGAGGTGTGATTTTGACAAGTTTTTCTCTTGTGGTGTGCTTTTATTCATGTCCATAAACTTACAGTTAGTTACACCTAAACAGTTAGTTACACCTGAGTATAGTTAGAGCATATATTATGATGTATTTCCAGAAAGAGCAGAGAGTGTCTTGTTATTCTTGGGGGTTTTTTTAATAGTATAAAAAAAGCTGCATTGTGACATCTTTGCTGCCTTTATCTTTATCTAAATATATCTTAGATGCGATTTCTGCTTAATCTGTTCACTGAATTAGTGATGATAACTGGTTGATTATTTGTTTCCAGCCAGGCATTGTTAAGCATATGTATTAAGTACAGTGGGAATCAGATATTACGGTACTAATTTGATAGAAAAAGCAGCTTTTTGTGATATACTGAACAGCCCGTGGCATCTAATTAGTATTACAGATATTATAAAAGCTAGCATTAATAAGGTTAAAAAGACATATTGATACAATATAAACTAAATGGAATGAATCATAAAAGGAAGACTGCAATTTTTTTCACTGGTTCTGAATTGAATTGTGAGGCAAAATTGTTTCACGATTTTTTTTTTAAATAAGGAAACTTTTGCTTCTAGTGTCTTCCAAATTTCTAAAAATATTGAAAGATGTAATTTCATTGCATAGAGCATTGTGGAAGGATCTGCCAGGCAATATTTCTGATTGAGACTGTATTGATCTGAGTGCTGCTGGCAACTGGCAGGCATACATTGTGCTGGTTTCTAAAGCTCTCTTCTCCTTTTTCTTTAAGGTTCTGATGGTGTTTAGAGCACCCAAGGCGGGAAGTACTCCTCAACTTTTTGTATTTCACATGCTCTTTTATTTGAAATTATCTGGACAGGTAATGAAAGAGAAAAAAGGGGACAAACCCAAAAGCACATGAAACATGCCTCTCATTTTGCCTACATTTCTGTTTTCACAGCAGTCGGAGTTTGTCTTTGCCTTGCTTTCTCTCCTGAAGACTGGTACAGTGCCAGTGATGCATGTAAGCCAGATGTTTGGAGGCTTGGAGAGTCTGCTACTTTGAAAAAGAAAAATGTTAGGGAAGAGACTTCTCATGGAGTAGACACTTATTAATAAATGATGGAGTTATTTTTCTCTGCAGATGTTCCTTTCTAACAGAAGGAAGATTATTTCTTTAGCTTAAGGCTTATCTAGATTTAGCTGCATTCTTTTGTCCTCTGCACTAGAGATGTGAGCTCTGTGGATGATACTGTGTGCTTTCTGTGCTTCCTCCCTGCTATCTGGGAAGCTGAATTCCTGTTACATGTTGCTGCAGTGAACCATCCTGAACCAGATTTGCTCCTTAGACAGATTTACCCCTTGCTGAGTTGGTATCAAAGGGCTCAGTCTTACAAAATGCTAAATAAGCTCTATTTCAATGTCCAGGAAATGGGACTGCTATCAGGCAACACTGGTAGCCATGCAGGATCAGGATCTAAATATGTGTTCTTGGTTAGAGGGTGTTTTTAGAATCTTATTTCATTTCACCTTTAAACTAAATACAAAGGTTTAAATAAATATCCGTGCTGATTGTTTACAGCTTTCTCCCCGCCATGGATTTAAACATTTATTATTCTGGCTCTTTTAAAATACACTGGCAGCTTTTTATGGCTATATTAAGCAAACCTTTAGGGCAGCAGACAAGACGGGATATTATTCTGAGATTAAGGAAGCAAAATAAGAAAGAAGGATATGAACAAAGGCAGACTGAAGAGGAAGAGGATCACACTCTTTTTCCACTGCTGAAGGAAACCACAGCCCCTATTGTGTGTGCTCTGAAAGTGATTATCTCCAGTCACTGGGTCTCTCAGAGTCTAATCCGCTGATTCATTGGCTTTTTCTCATCAGGGTTGGAAATGAGACATCAAAAAGCATTAATATCCATTATAGAAAAGATCCAAACCAAAGGGACTATTAGCTTATCTGCGTTAAAATATTTCCTGGGTAAATTTTGTTACCCAAACGCATTTTGAGGTGATAATTTACTATTCTCAATACTTTCATTTTGCAGGGGGTTTGACAGCTATTGTGGAAATGAAATGTATCTGCACTGCAACTTCATGTGCTATCACTTTGATTACACTATATATATGCATCCAAGGATTGTGATTGTGGAACCACAGATGTCTGGGTCTTGGCTAATAAAAGACAGAATTGTCAGCTGCCCTGTGTCAAGGATAACCGTCTCTCTCTGGGAAGCCGAGACTGAAGCGCCAGACTTATGTTCTCATGCTGTGAGGTCTCTAATTAACTGCAGCACCCAGAGTGGGCCAAACTGAAATCAATATATTAAGCCCCACTGATGGTAAAAAAATCCTCAAATCCACTAGTAATTTAGAAACAGGAGCAATGTATGAGTATGAAAATGCTACAATTTATCTTTTTGTTTGGAGGCTGTTCATTGCTTTTCTAAGATTTTGATAAGAGTAATTTTTGTTTCTCTGTCTATTACAGGACTGTACTACCACACCTCTCCATTTATCACCCTATTATACCAATTACTTGCTTAATTAAATGTTCTGTTCAATAGCAGTACCCAGTGTGCATAACAGATAGCACTGCAGAGAATGTCACAGTGCAATATTGGGCTTTAGTTTTTGAGCTATCCAAAGTCTTCCACCAAGGCTCAGTGCTCCTCTGTGCTAAAAGGAATTGTTTCCCCCCCTGCCCCAGACTAGGGCTGCTTCCTTTGTTCACCTCCCCAACATTCTCACACAACCAAGGGGTGCAGGCAGGTTCCTCAGCAGCTCTGTCACAAGCTCTTGTCTGCCATCAGGATAGGTGGACATAATGCAAAGGACTTGCCAAGAATTGCCTGTGAGTTGGATCTTTAGATTAAAGGGGTTTGAATACCCACTCTAATGTTAAGATGAACAATAAAAAAAAAAGTCCCAACTACCAGAGCTGTTTGTGTTCCAGATCATTCTCTGTGAAACCCAGATTTGTGGCTGAGAAGAAACACCTGTTCCTTCTGCTTATACTTGGCCCTTGGACCACATAAATTTTTTTTCCTTGCTGAGTGTCTTAGGTGCAATTAACTGTGAACAGTGTGGTTTCTCCTGGAAGGCAATGAAAGTGTTTGATAACTCAAAAACCACAATGACTGTAGAAAACAGGTGTGGACAAGGTTCACTTCCTTTATGCCTTTTTATTAATTGACTCTGTGAGTGGTTGGATACTTCCAATGCAGACTGCAGTTTGCAATGTTGTGTGAAGCTATGGCTATATTTTTTGCTAGCTCAGCTACTTTCAGCTCTAGATGAAGAGGATAGCAGCTGGACAGTGTTAAACTAGGTAGGGAAAAGAAATGAACTTTACTGTTTCATTATTGTGCCTGTAGGTGAAACAGAATTTTTTAAAACATGTAAGCATTAAGATTTTAGTTAAAACCATTTTTGCTAAAATTAGTTAAAATAGATTTAGAAAGCAAATGCAGCTGGATTCAATTAAAGAAGTTAATGATTAAAGCTTGAACCCAGAATAATCTTTTAAGATCTAGGAGCTAATTGCTTGTTCAAACTGCAAAGTATAATGAGAAACAAACCCCCATCTAAGCGAAAGTTAGACAGATATTAATTGTTTTATTTAAAAATTTATTTAAAAAGCAATGAAGAGGGAAATTGGGAGTCCTCCCAAGCCATATGTATTGTCAAAAACCAGAGGGGTAGAAAGGTCAAAACAAGGAAGAGGAGTTCTACTTCATCAGAAGGAGGACCCCCTCGAGAGAGATGACTCCAGACTCATTTTAAAAGGCTAACTACGCATGCTTAATGGCTTTTTAGCTAATTTCCATATGAAGCGGGGAATGGGAGGTGTTTTTGTTACCAATATTTTGAATATTTAAAACCTTTGTAGATAAATAGACTCTGTATTGCTTTGTGATTTGGCTCTGCGTATTAGGGAATGATCCCCCACATCGCCCAGCACCTAAATAAACATACACTTTCTAACTTTGACGAGTTAGAGAGTCTTTGTCCGTCTCAGTTGGGTGTCGACACTAGGTCTATGCCCAAATTTTGGTTAATCATAGGTTTCTAGTTCATTCTGCAGCCTCCGTATAAATTTAAATTCCTTGGTGCTGTGATTGTTGTGTCACTGAAGATTGCCTGCATACGAGTACAAGATAATTTTACCATTTCAGACGTCTATTTCCTGTTGCATTACCTGTCTTGTATCAGAGCATCATACACACACAAAATCTGCAGCTGTGTCCTGAATGTGGTAACCAGCTTGGCCACCTAATTTGCCACTATGAACATCTCAACTAGCAACTCTGATCTGTGCACTGGATATCCATTTAAGTTGCACTTGAGATATATTTGAGTATGGTTTTCATAAGGGCAGTTTTAGCTCAATGTGAAATCAGCAGCCCCCTGTGACAGGGAGGTCTCGTTAGATCACCTGTCACTGAGCACCTTGGAAGGCTTGCCAGTGGGGAAGACAAAACCTTTCTCAGGATATGGCCTGTGGAGTATCTTGTCTGGAAAGAAGAGTAACCTGACCATTTTCAGAACTAAAACCATAATTAATTTCTTTCGTTTAAGTTCTCCTTCAGCAAGATTTTCCATCTCCTTGCCATCTATAGGTGGGGAAGCAGATAGGAGTCTATCACATACAGTCATCACATACTGTCTGGAACACTGGTGGACAAAGCATCAACACACGCCTGTGCATCAATCAGCCTATATTCCAACATGGCAGAAAACAGTGTTTTACTGCTAAAATGCCAGCTTGAGATACCTGCAAAATTATTAATGAAAGTAAATTTGGCCCATTATATAAGTAGAGGACAACATCCTCTATTTCATGTGTGCATAAATCAAAAGTGATATTCAGATTCTGTTTGTTCATTGGGCTACTTATTAATGAAAACCTGAAAATCTGTAAAATTGTATATGTAAAATTAGTGACATTTTAATATCAATGTCATAATGGTTATTACGGAAGTCCATTTCAAGGAGGAACTGTATTTCTTATTAATAGGTTCTATAAAACTCATAGAAATCTACTCTGATTGCTCTGCCATCAGTGGAAAAGGAAGGTAGGTCAGGGTAAAAACCCCAAAAATTTCAATTACATTTACAGCAGCAGCTGAAGGGGAACAAAATCAATGAAAGGAGCATACTTATTAGAGACCTGCAGTTGCCATAAAAGTGAAACTAAATCACATTGACAGTGTCTGAACTTCAGATAAATTGCTTTGAATTCAGAATGGGAGCCTGGAGAAATAATGGAAATGATATTGCAGTTGTTGTAGAAAGGGATAGAACTTTTTATATCTGTTGCTCGTCTAGATTTTCTTGGTATTTCAGGGATCAAACACTGATTTGTTGTTCTATTATTATTTTTTGTTTGTCTAACAGACGGAACAGTGCTGTCAATCACTTTGGCACTGACTAGTTAGAGAATTATGTGGGTTTTAGAGATGGGATATTTCTCTTTGGTAGTCATCCAAGGTGACCCATAGTTAAGCCTTAGTTCTTGTTAAAAAAACTCCAAACAAAAAAATAGAAATGCAAGAGAGATAAGATAAGATAACCAGTTCAAACTTACTGCTTCAATAACTCATCTAACAATTCAGTTCATTTTCTGTGACATCTGCACTGAATGGAATCCTCTGCTCCTGTGAATTTCTTTACCAAGGGCAGAGGATTCCATTCATTCCAGTGAATTGCACTTTCCAAATTCACTGTAACTTTTGGTTCTGAAAGACTCAAAATTTAGCTGTCGTATTAATTGCCTTAACTGCATAATTTACTTTCTGGAACACCTCTGAAAAAAGCTGTTGCAATCTAAATTTTGCAATAATAAATTTTATAATAATTGTTTGGTTTCTTCCTGGATGGAAATTTTTTGCATGGACATTGCTCATGATTCTTCTCAGTGAGCCCTGAGTTGAAGACCAACCAGTATTCTCAAGTTACTTTTACATATGCAGAGGAGGCAAATGAAACTGGGAAACAAGCAGAGTGCATTGGGAGATAAGTTTCTCCAATACTTGTGTTTGTTATGGAACCCCCCATACCATCATTGTGACCTTGGTGCCGTGCTTTTCAGATTACATACAGTATTCTTGCTTAATTTGAAACACTATACATTGTTAATTGTAATTTTTTTTCAGTTTTGTAGGGCATATTTTAGATGCTGATAATTACTTAGATATAAATATTTATAGAGTCATGAATTGTTGCTAATGTGTTACACCATTTTATTGACGAAGACAGAGTTCATCCACAGTTGCCTAAGGAGTTCACACTACATTTGTGTGGAAAGAACCTAAACTCTGGACTAAAATCCTAGCCACTCTAAACTGAAATGAAACTTAAAATGCTGCAATATTCTTTGAGGGAATGGAGAAATGACTTGTGAAAAGAATGCAACTGCTCTAAAAACTACCTTTTTCAATAGCATGACTATAGCACCTCTTTTTATCAAACAGGTTATACTGGAAAACAAACCAAAAGGAGTTCAGATATTACAATAGACTTGCAGCAGTGCGAATTGAATCTTTCTGTGAATGTGTGTGTATGTGTATGTGCGTGCTGGGGAATCAGGAAAGATGTTAAATAAAATGTCTGTCATTCCATTTGATTTCCCTCAAGTGTTAGGAAAATCTGGGTCCTGGATGGCATTATTCATCCATTACTTCAAAAAAAAAGAGCTTTTAAATCTTCTCTGAGTTTACTTCAGCTCAAAGTTCAATGTGACGGACCACCCACTGTAATCCAATGTTAATTTCATTTCCTAACTTCAAAAAATTTTGCATTTTAAAAGTCTTCCATAACCAAAGGTCTTTCCAGGTATTAATTGTCTGGGACAAATTGGGAGAGGTGTACAAGTCCGTATTACTGAATTTTCACATATTTAGCAATTTTTAAGATCCAAAAAATAATAATTTCACCAGTAAATAAGAACGACTTCCTCATCTTGTTCTAATAAAATTAATAATGCATACATGTTAAAGGGTTGAATAATTGAGTAAGAGGGTATTCCTGAGACTGTGAATTGATTCACAAGATTAATTTATGATTCTGCATTGTGGATTATCTTCATGAATTTTTCTTCTCAGAATGGTTGATTTGTTTCTAAGGTGTATTACACCATTTGTACTGGTCAAGTGATAGAAATCAAAGTTGGATTGCTATGCAAGTAGTATCCCAACACAAATGATGCAGTCTCTTTGGTGAAGAATGGACTATTTAAAAGAGTTGTGTAAGCTCCTGGATGAAGTAAGATGTGGAGTTCACTGTGTGTGAAGGACTGTCTGCAAATTTGTGAGTGTGGGTGTTTGGGTGCCCATATGCTGAACGGTTTGCCTATGAGTGTGTGTGTATTCACCACAGTTAACAATTTGCTAGAACTAATACACAATTTGCTTACTCTGAAAAAAATCCAATATTCTTTTTATTTAATGGAAAACAATGTGCAGACATTCAGGACACTTTCATTTGGAATTAAAATCAAAACTCTGTTTGTCTTATAAAACCTTGACTACTTGAGATGTGCCAGATTGTGATATATCATTTGATGTACGCTACTGATTCTTTGCATTCTAAATGAGTTCTTGCCTAAATTATGGAATTAAGTCTTCTTTATAATCTCATACAGATAAGGGTAGGCTTTCATTTGTGTTTTATTTTTTGGTAATATTTACATTTCTTCTGTATCCTGGCAATGAATTTTTATAGTAGCACATTTCACCACCAGCCTTTCATGTATGTCCTTTAAAGGCAAATATTGTTGAGATCTTTAAAGGGATTGTTTCAAGAGGTGCATTCTGGACACATATTTAAAAAATGGCTGGAGCTTACAAAGAGGCATCCTTTTCGATGGTATAAAACTGTTCAGATCTCTCTGCATTCATCTTGTCCCTCAAAATCAAAGAACTGTTATCCCCACTGATACCCTTTATGTTTTTCTGAGCTTTTTCTGTTCGTCATTCCCTCCCCATGCTGTTCCCATTTTTCATCTGGCAACAGAGAAACATAATAATACACCATTGGCATTCACAATTATGCACTAAAGAAACAGCTATAAGGTTATCCCAGAGTAGATTTTACTAGACTGACCCACTCTAAAAACCAGTCTTAATAGATTGTATAGGTTGGAGAATTTGCTGATGCACCTTTCCATCTGGAATCCATATCTGAGATATTCCTAGAAGCAGATGGTCCTCAACCTGCACATCAGAGAAGCAAAACAAGGCAAGGGAAAGGCCAGGCAAAATAAGGAAAGGAAAAAAGGCAAGGCAGAAGAGGAAAAGAATGGGAAAGGAAAGGAAATGAAAGGAAGGGGAGGGGAGGGAAAAGTACTTCTGTGATTTTTACATTATTTTTTATTATCTCTAGGGTTTGGTCCATTTACATGGCAGATGGTCAGAAAGGAATTTCTGATTCTATTGCTGGAAAAGAGGCTGATGTGCAGTGGCTCATTAAGAAAAACATTGTCATTAGGAGCTCTTTTCTGAAATGAAAAGTACCCCTTTGGTGTGAAGACCAAACCCATAACTCCACGATAACATAGAATGAAGGGAGAATAATGAAATCTCTGTAGATCACCAGCAGTGGAAGCAATTTGAGGCTGTAATGAACCCTGAAATGCTATCTGGCTTGCCATATGAAGTGATTTTTGACACTTAAAAAAAAAAAGGAAAATTCTGTGGATCAGTGATGCTTCAGAGACTAGATGATGCCTCAGGCTATGCTTCATTCTTCCTAGACCCACATTGTGCATCACATCTTACCATTTAATGTTAAATAAACCATCCAAAGAATAAGTAAAATTAATTAAGTACATTGCTGTAGTGTTTTCTCCTCTCATTTATTCAAATAAAACCTGTTAGTTGGAAGAGTTAGATGCACAACAAAGAGCTGCTTTGATTTTAACTTCAATGGATGCCTGATATGGATCACAGGATAAGTAGAAACCTTTGGTTGAAGACCTTTATTGAAGTATTAAAAATAATCTCTTATTCCACTGAATGTTCCACCAAAATGGTTTTTCAGTTCGATTCCAAGAGTGAGAAGAATAATGATCTGAAGGAAAATATCTATCAGATGATTTTACATGGCAAATAAGTGAATGAAAATTTAATGTTAGTCGTTTTGATCCAAAATTTCTTCTAAGCATAAAGCTGCAGTAAAATACTGTATAGGAAGGGTTGGATGTGTTTTAGCCTCATAGAAAACTTCCCAGTCAGATGAGGCATATGCTGTCCTCAGAACATGTTTTTCTACTCTATCTCTCTTGCAATGAATGTATCTGAAGGAATTATCTGAACATTTAAGATATGACTCTGAGTACAGTAAATTGAATCAAATGACACTTCAGTTGTGGTGTCATATCTGGTCAAATAGAAAGTACTTTCCAGTCATCCCACAACCCCTTCCCTCAAATTCCACAGGTTAAGGTGAGAATGCCTAAAATAAGTGAAGGATCTTTATCATCTTGCTGCTAGTTTCTAAGAAAATTATATCCTCTTCATCTGATACAAAGAAAAATTAAAATTAGGCTTCAAGAGATGGTTGGAGATTTTTTTTTTTTCAAGACACCACCCTTTAGAAGTACTAAAATAGTGGAGGTTTTTTTCCTCCAGAACTGAATTTATCTAGTTCAACAGAGTTCTACTAAATAATTTTGCTTTCACGGGTGAGATTGTGCTGCTCAAAAGTGAGACATAAGTTTCTGAATTGCTTGAACAACCCTTTCTTGGAAAGCAGATGGTCAGTTAAAACACAGAAGAAAAAGAAATTGGCAGGGGTGAAAATGCTTAAAATTATATAAGCAAACAATTTTGATTAACACCTGCTTCATGACTTAGCTGAAACCTATGCTGACAAACATTGCTTGGCATAAAGTCAATACAGAGAGGCATGGAAGAGAGGCACGTATATATGAAGCTGTTTAAGTACATGTACTACTTATTTGATAAACTGTTGAATTGCAAGATAAGAAACAATGTTAATATTTCATGCCATTTCAGTTGCTTTTTTACTCCTGCTCATTTATCTGCCTTGTCTGGATTGGTGCACAGGATTGTGAGGTGGAACTGGAATATGACTTCACATGACATTGTTGTCTGTCTGGTGAAATGAAGCAACTCATCTCATGATAAAATGGGCTCATTTAAGCTGCCCACCAATTTAATCTTACAGATTAATCTCATGACCTTTCTGTGTGTAACAAACCTCTGAAAGAACGCCTAGCTGGCCTCTGGGTGTCTGCCTTTCAATACTGTTTACACACCTAATGTTACAGGCAGATATCTGGTGGGATTTTCTTTAGCTCTGAGGCATCAAAATGAAAGGATTTTAGACTCTAAATGCTGATGCATATTCTGCAGCCCTTATCTGTCCTTATTTGCATATTTAGGCACAAAAGCTTTTATTTTTAGGGGTATAGAGAAAGCTACTTTTCTTCATAGGAAGGCAGAAAACCAGCATCAGTCAGAGAGGTGTAAGAAAAAAGCTGGTGGTATTCCTTGAATTTAAGTGGTATTTATTCAGCAGTTGCTTCTGTTTTCAGAGGCTCATTGGTAAAATCTTTCTATTGGTTCGATGAATTAGCCTGTTAGTAGGATAAATAATACTTCTCTCTTAGTCTCTGTACTTTGGCCTCAGCCTGACAAAGCGGAAGATAAAGGTAGAAATAACACAACTGTATAACATCCATGTGTACAGCCTGATCTTCAGTTGATGAAAACCTATCATAGGTATCCTCATTCTTAAATCAATCAGAGATACTGAGAGTTTCAATTTAGATAATTTCTCCCCCTATTTTGTGTTTGTAGCTGAAAAATCTCTGGGTATTTTTATTACTGAAGCAGCCACCTGGCAACCATTGTAATGAAAGAAATCATCATGAAGGGTATGCTTTTCTCATAGACTGAAGAACAAAGGTCATCTTTCTTAATATTTATGATTTAACTTTATTTTTTCATTTCAAAAGTAATTTGCATTTAGTGAGGTAGAACAATACACCAGTCAGTCTTATAGGCAATGACAAGCTTCCGCAACAGCATGTAGCACATAGAGGCTAAACATATAATGCAGAAAGTAAGAAAAAAGTAGAATACTCATTTGTTGAATAATTTGATCTATGCATGGAATAGAATAGAATAGAATAGAATAGAATAGAATAGAATAGAATAGAATAGAATAGAATAGAATAGAATAGTTCCAGCTGGAAGGGACCTACAGTGGTCACGTAGTCCAACTACCTGACTACTTCAGGGCTGATGAAATGCTAAAACATGTTCAAATGGGGAAACTTGGGGCATCAACCACCTCTCAATTAAGCCTGTGCCAGTGTTTGACCACCCTCTCAGTGAAGAAATGCTTCCTGATGTCCCATCTAAAATTCATGGGTTGCAACTTTGAGTCATTCCCAGTGAATCCCAGGGTGAAGAGTTTAGCACTTCCCTCTCCCCATGCTTCTCCTCAGAAAGCTGAAGAGACTCATGAGGTCACCCTCAGTCTCCTGTTCTCCACATTAGACAAGCTCAAAGTCCTCAGCCTCTCCTCAGAGGATATGACTTCCAGCCCTCTCCTCAGCTTGGACTTCCTCCTCTGGAAGGATTCAAGGACCTTGACATCCTTCTGCAGTGGTGGGGCCCAGCACTGTGCCCAGCTGAGGCCGCACCAGTGCTGAACAGAGCAGGACAATCCCCTCTCTTCGACTGGCCATGCTTTGTTTGACATGCCCTAGGAGGTGGCTTACCCCCTTGGCTGCCTGGGAACACAGCTGACTGACTTCTCTAGAGCCTGCTGCCAGCCAGCATCTCCAGGTCCCTTCCTGCAGGGCTGTTCTCCAGCTGCTCCTCTCCCAGCTGAGACCTGTGCCAGGCATTACTGCCTCCCAGCCACAGAAAATAGCACTTGGACTGGCTCCATTTCATGCCCCTGATGATTGCCCAATGCTCTAATCTATGCAGTTCCCTCTGCAAGGCCTCTTATCTCCCAAGAGAGTCAACAACACGTCCTAATATGGTATCACCAACAAGCTTGCTAATGGGGCATTCAAATCCTGCAGCCAGATCATGGATCAGAATATTGACCAGCGCAGAATCGAGGCTTGAGCCCTGAGGAGCACCACTGGGGGCTGCTCAGTACAGAAGGATGCTGTGAGGGGCAGTAACAAAAGCGCCTCTGAAAGCCAAAAAACAACACATCCACCACATTCCCTTTATTCTGGGTGGGTGACCAGAATGAAGGGTGGTTTCAGGGTGGCTGACCCTACCCTGAAGGAGATCAGATTTGTTAAACAGGACTGTCCTTTGCAGACACATGCTGACTGTGCCTGGTTGAGTTGTCCTTTAAATGCCTTTGGACGGCATCCAGTCTACCCATCTCCTCCACAACTTTTTAGGTGTTGAGGTTAGACTCACAGGTATATAGCTTTCTGGGTCTTCTCTCATACTTAAACTGGAATACCATAGACCAGTGTCTAGTCAGTGAGGAGTTCCTCAGACTTTTCAGACTTTTGGTAGCTGGTGGAGAACATTCGTGCCATAACGTCCCCCATCTACTTCAGTTCTCTGGGATGCATCCCATCAGGCTCCATGGACTTGTGAACATTCTGCTGATACATCTGGTCTCCGACAAGTTCAGTGTCCAAACTAATGGGAAGTCACTGTTCCCACACTCGTGGGATGAGGCAGCCCAAGGTCTATCAGGATAATTAAAGACTGAAGAAAAAAAAAACCACTGAATGTCTCACTTCCTCTTCAGCCCTATTTGTCAGGTGACCACCTCTTGTTGACATTGTCAACAAGCATCACTCCAGTATTTTCTTAGACCTCCTTTTGCCATTAATGTCCTTAAAGACCTCTTCATGTTATCAGACACAAAACTGGCCAGTTTCAAATTGGACAGAGCCTTTCATGCCTTCCTTTGGCATACACACACACCACAGGTCTGTTATCTTCCTACAAAGCCTGACTTTGCTTCCAGAGACCCTACAATTCCTTTTGTCCTCTGTAGCTTTGTGAGGACTTCCCTGTTCAGCCCAACTGGCCTTCTTGCTTGCCTTATGGCACAATGGAATTTTTCCTTGCTTCTAAAATAGGGTTCTTAACATTGACAAGTGCTCATGGTCTCCTCATCCAACAGATTCCTAGGCTACTCTGCTAAGTAGCTCCATGGACAACTTAAAGTTTGCTCTCCTGAAGTTGCAAGTCTGATAAGATTTTATCTCTTTACGCTGAAAATGTTAAACTCAACCATTCCATTAGGACTGCAACCAAGGTAACCCCTTAGTGATTTATTCCCCACAGCTCCTTATCTATTCACAAGCAGCAAGTCTAGGACGATATCTTTCCTAGCTGATTCATTGAATACATGTGACAAGAAGTTTTCTCCTACAATCCAAGAATTCCCAAGGCCTGCTCTTTGGAGCAGTATGCTATATGCAGTTGATGTCTGCAAGTCAAAGTCTCCCATGAGGACAAAGGCTACCAATCTGGAAATTTCCCCTTATTTCCTGTAGAATAACTGATTGATGCTTACATCCTGGCTGGGTGGTTGCTCTTAGACACCCTCTACATCGTCTCCTTTGTCTTCCATTCCCCTAATTCTCATCCAGAGGTTCTCAACCACATCACTGCTTACATCATTGTAAGGGCTGTGCCATCAAACCTCTCTCTTATATATAGTCTAACACCTTTACTTCACCTGTTCAGCCTATCCTTCCTGAACAGCCTATAACCCTCCATCCCTGCACTCCACTCAGGGGACTCACTCTGCCAAGTCTCACTGATAGTGAGATTGTAGGTTTGGGAGCTGAAAATCCTTCCATTTCATCCTGATTTTTTTCTCATACAATGTGAGACTGTGTACAAGAATTTCAGATGTGCTCCTGAGCCCTCTGTGCTCCCAGGAGCAGTGTAAATGTTCCCACTAGATTTCCATCCCCTGGTGATGCCATGGCAACCCTTGGCTAACCTACTGCAATCCTTCTGGTATCCTTTTCCACCAGCAATTCTAGTTTAAAGACCTCTTGATCAGCTCTGCTCACTTATGCCCAAAGGCCTGTTTTCCTGATAAGGACAGGCAAATCCTGACAGGATCCAACATACCTTGTCTCTTGAAGGCTCTTCTGTGGTTTAAAAAACCACAGTTTTGTGAGAGGCGTAAGTTTTGGAGACAGATATTGATATCCTGGCCTCGATAATATCTTCTGACCTCTCCCTTAATTACTATGAGGATTGAGGAAAATTCTTGTGCTCTCGTATTTTTTCCCACTCTTTGCAAGGCTCTGAAGTCTCTTTTGATTAACCTCAGACTTTGGGTTGCATGGATATATAAAGCCATATGAAGCCACATAAAGCCAAACCCATTGTGTCAAAAAAGACTGTATTTTCTCCAAGAAAAATATAAATTTTCCCAAATTTGGTGAGATCTGCAACCCTTGCTTGATAACCCTCTTGTGTCTTGATTTGGGGTGAGGAGGGAAAAAAAACCCTAAGCTGTAGGAGGACTGTTTGTGATTTCCTGTTGTTTTATCACCATCCCTTTTCAGAAGAAGAAATCTTATGGTATTTTTTAAAAAAATTAGTTTTGAACTCATCTTTAAGTCCTTGAATCACAGACCTGGCTATGTAGTGAACTTAGATGCAGCCCAAAATGCCTACTTATTTTTCCCTCCTATAAACACTCTGCACCTGTATTATGCAGCCAGTCTGTTTTAAAGAGAAGAGTATGTGTCACTTCTTGTTGAGGGCACTACAATGCCGCACAGTCAGAGGTACTGGACAAGTACAAGAAATCCCTATTTATGAATACAAAAATATGGAAATTGCCATATTTCTTTAGGCTACAGGCCTATAAAGGGACAGATTCTGTCTCTGATGGGTTTTTTTTTTTAAAAGAAAGCATAAAACCAGTGCAAATAGATCTGATACTTCACCCTGATAAATGTGTAGCCTCCAACTCTATACAGTGCATAGCATTTCATGGACGTGCTATGGTTTGTCTACTTTAAAAACCTCAGTGGATCTGTCCTCTAAGTGCTTAGCAAATTCTCTCTTGAACCCATTTGAACTTCTTTTGTTCACAGCATCCTTTGTCAAAAGGTTTTGGGAGTGACTTTGTCAAAAGACTCTAGAAAATTCATACTGTAAAAAATGAAACACTTTAGGAATATGTTCGTTGATCCCTTCAAAAAACCCCAAATCATTTTTAAACCTGCATCTTTGCTTAGAAAAATAGTCTTGCTTGTTCTAAAGTAAAACATATATCTAGACATCTACTAATTAATTTTGTCCTTTAGTGTGATGGCTGCTGATTTTGTTTCCTCTTTAATATTGTCAGTTTGAATGCTGCATTTCATAGCTTACTGATGGATTTGTTCCAGTTTATTTGCTGACCATATACAAAAGTAAGGTCCACTGTCAATCTTGATGTTTTGTGAGGTTTAAAGTTCTTAATTTTTCTTTATTGTTTGGTTTGGTTTGGTTTGGTTTGGTTGGTTGGTTGGTTGGGTTTTTTGTTGTTTGTTAGTTTTTTTTTCTTTATGAGAGCAGTTTATTACACAATCTGGGTACTTTTTAAAATTAAATATTATTAAAAAAAATCATGTCAAATATTCTATTATTTTAGAGTCCCACAAACAATATTTTGAGCAATGGCTCTTTGATTAATGATAGTAGTCTAAACCCTGAAGCTTTCCAGTTCAATATAGTTACTGAAACTTGTACTTGGTAGTTAAATCCCGAATGCCCTTTGTGCAGTTTCTTGATATTAGTTGGTCACTTGCATTTTTTTTAGTTTCCTGTCTCTCATCCGGTCCTCATTTATCACATAGCACCCAAGTGATTAGGAGTAATTTTGCTGCAAAACCTTAGCTTTTTTATTTTGGGAGTGCACTTTGTGTTTGAGGCATCCCCTTCCCTCTCCTCCCACTTCCACCTTTGAGTTTTCCAGTGCACTTGGTGTAAGTATTACATTAACTGAAATTAAACAAACCATTTTCCAAGGCTACAGGCAGTAGAGCATAGCCATAGCTCAGAAATGGACTTGATATCCTTCCTGTGATTCCGTTTAAATATGTCAGGATTGAGCAATGAAAATTGACTCTAGCACTGCCTATTATCAAAGGTCAGAACCCCACAATGAACTGTAGTACATAGAACAGCTTTTGCCATCTGCAGAGCTTTCAGACCTTTGATAATTTTATGGAGATTGGCCGAAGACTAGGGAAGACCCCAACTAAAAGCATATATCTCTGCATGGGCTAAAAGGAAAGTATGTTTTAAGTAATGACGATGAGAAAGCAGTTAGTGGAAAGCATAGAGAAGCCAAGAAAATTCATGGAATATAAGCAGGGGATATGCTCTGGATAAAAAAATGAGGCAGGAAGAGGTAGGAGTGGTCTTGTGGAAAAGCAGCAAGATCATCTGTAGTACATGTTTGTATTGGACAGAAAAGCCTCAAAATTAGAATGATGTTATCCTGCTATAAAACTTTTAAGCCTTCCTGCTATAAGTTGCTTCTTCCTCTCTCCCAGTACTTTGTCAAGAGTGATGAATCATGGTACATTTATTCCAGCTAAATTAAACTTTGAATTTTAGAACTTCAGTTCTTTCATATATTTTTCCTTCTGGACTTTCAGGATTTACACATGCTGAGATTAATTTGCATCTGAACTCAAGAATTCATAGCTGAATATTTGTTATATTAAAAAAGTTGTATATAACTGCAAAGGTAAATGTATCTTTGTAACCTTTCAGCATAATGGTTTTTGCTCTGCTTTTTATTTTAAATGAGTGGTATATAGCTGCATAGTAGCAAAGTTATATGGAACTTACAGTGTTGAGGAGCGAATTTTTTCTTTAATGCAAACACAAGATAATTAGAGGTGAAAAGTGGCTGTTGTTAGTCAGCCAATGAATTGATTTGTTCAAAGTTGTCCTGAATGAATGAAAACAATGAATTTATAAAGGAAAGGAAAGAAAAATAACAGCAACAATTTATGAAATGGAAATATAGTAAACAAGCTTTTTTATAATTTTGACCAAAAAGAGGGAAAATGAGGTACATAATGGAAGACTTCCACAACAGAGAATATATTTTGCTTGACTGTCATCTACACTGTTTCTGAAAGAAAAAAGTCAATAAATCAAGTGTAAAAATGGTGTCTTCAAGAATCCCATTACAATTCTCATGCCAGGTGCAGGAGCCTACACGAAACCAGGACTAATTAGAAAGTTTTTTGGGGCCTAGGGCCAAGTCTTGAATGATGTCTCTGAACCACAGAGTTTCTTTTCTGATTGCTTGCAGGATATCACCACAGCTCACCAACTTACTCCTGGAAAAATTAATAGAGATATTGATGGACTGCCAGCCTTGGGAACATGAGAATGGAATAGAATGGAAGAGAAAAAAGGAAGGAAAAGGAAAAGGAAAAGGAAAAGGAAAAGGAAAAAAGAAAGGGAAAGACTATTTCTGTATGAAGGAACTTATAATGATTACTTAGTCCAACTGCCTGTGAAGGGCTTATCAGAAGTTAAAGCCCACTGCAAAGCTCAGCTTTGGAGTTGGTCTCAGTTGCGGAGAGCATGGCACTGGGTCTGAGGATGCAGAAATAGACACACACAGGTTCTTCTGGCAGAACTTTGACTGCTGCCAACATGGGAGCTGCAAGGACCCAGCACTCAGCATTGTAGCACCAGAATATTGAAAACACATAAGTTGTGACTTTTCCTGTGCTGCTGTAGATTAGTGTTTGCTCTGGTCAAGGATTAAGCTGAGTTAAATGGAGGGGTAATACATCACTGTGCTGCTACAACACTGCACCTTTAAACTGAGTCACTGTGTCCTGAATCCTCTGAGTCACTGTATCATGCTTCCAGCGAGAAGTCAGCTGTAAAAAAAGGTGCTTGTTGCACCATTGCAGCTAGTCAGGTGTGCTGGTGGATGCAGAAAAACCCTGCATTTGTCCCTGAGTGGAGGTTTATATCCATGTGATAAAGAAGACAGTTCTAAACTCAGAAGTTTTTCAGAAATAAAAAGAGATTGACAGGGAAAGGACCTGATTTTTAGGGTGACAGGGCTTTAGCATGTCCTCCCACACACATATTCAGAAGGCAGATCTGCCTCACTTGTGCTATACAGTAGGAAATTATCTAGAACCAATTCTACTATGAATGTTGTCAGAGCAGACCTTTTTCCTTGTGACATCTATTATCCCAGCATATCTGTTAATCATGCAGGCAGCATGAGCTATTTCTGAATTGGGAAGGAATACAAGGTAACTATGTTATTACCACAGGCTTGTTTTCACCAGCTGCATGGGTTATTTAAAGCTAGGTTTATGTAAAGAGCTGAGCGTAAAAGGGTATGACAAACAAATCTCGATTATATGTCAGACCCTTAAATAAAATAAATTCTGCTCAGTTGAAATGTGCACATGCAAATTAGTCATTTGGTATTTAACTAACATAGTAATCAATTTAAAGGCTCCAGACATTTAAGATTTTATTTATCCATTTATTTCCTACTGCCCATCTGGTGTGCATGCCAGGAATGGTAACGTTCTACAAGCCAAATGAGAAAAGCAAAAAAAGCAAAGTCAAAAAAACCAGAAAGCCAGATTCACTCTATAAGGTCTCCCCTCTAGAATCCCTTAAGTGGAATTGCCTAATTTTTCAATATGATGGATATAAAAAATAGATTTGGGTTTTTTTTGTTATTTAGGAAGTGATCAAAGATTCTGATGATTATCCAAGTAAAGTAAACATAGTGTTCTTGTCTGTTTATCATTACATATCATCTTGACCTAATAGCGTTTATACAAATACATCTCTCTTCATGCTAAGTGTCCATGATTCTTATTCCAGGTAACAGAATTAAAGATAGATTGCACTTCTCCAGAATAATGTTCCTCTAAAATTAGTTATGGAAACTAGTAACCAGGATGTGAATCCAGTGACCTCTACTTTAACCAAACAACAAAATACAGCCAGAGGAATAAATACAGTTTCACTTTTATAGTATCTTAACAACTGGGGCACTTATCAAATGGTGATGTTCAAGACTAGAATTTACATGAAACAATAGCCTAGAATCCTTGAACAGTCCTCAGAGATGGTTTTGAAAGGAATGTCAGCCTGCTACCAGCCAAACTTTAAGGGAACCAGACATCTCTTGTATTTCCTCATTCAGTCAGCAAATGCTTAAAAACTTTGTGCTAAATGGAAGAAGAAAATGGGTGGAAAACATAAGTTAGACTTCATATTACTGATTGCATTTTGAGAAAGGTAGAAAGGATTGACATATGAAGAAATGAAATTTTCATTTCATGCCTACATTACTCAATATTGACTGTAACCAAGTTCTGCAGTACTGAGATGCAGGATAAAGCTTTCAGGAACCACAACTGTATTTTTCTAAACAAGTTATTGCTGCTTTTTATTTGGACAGAAAACAGAGCCATGAATCCTCTGTGCAAGCTGTGCTTTGCAGTTACAATTAATAAAGTAGCTGAGTTACAGGAAAGAATGCATTTTGATTTGCATAGGTGTCTGATGTATTTGTTGTGGTCTAACATAGGAAGTTCTGAGTTTAGGCAGACACATTTAAACTGGACTGTGTAAGCACCATAGCTTTGCATCTATCACCTGGCTCCACTCAGATCCCTTTGAGTGCAGTGTATGGCAAGCAGCATCTAACTTGAGGTCATGGATTGTGCTCCAGCAGTCAAATACTTAACCCCATTTGTAGCTGAGTGCCAGGTTTTCAAAGGAATATGTTAAAAATCTCTTTCAAAATGAAAAGAAACCATGAAGTAGATATTTTTTGACAATGTTTGGTTGTCTGTGAAAAACTGAGGAATTTAATAATCAGCTAATGAGTCTCTTCTGTTATTTAGATTTGTTTCTAGTCCTGCAGTTTTAGAAGGGCATAAGGAAATACTGCTGAGATGAAACATGTATCTCTACTGTATGACAGAACTAAAAAGATGGAGTAAAGCTTTTTCACTACTATTTTGCTCCTTCATTCATCAGAAAGTTTGCTTATCTGAAGCACCTGAAAGATTCAAAGTTGTTCAATAAATAATAAATATAAAAGCATCCTATGGACTATGATGTTAGCTAGGTTTGTGTTCTCATTGCACATATTTTTGCTACATCACAAAACTAGCACTGTCTCTTTTTTTCATACATAAAATCAACAATAATTTAAAAAATGTTAAAGATCTTAATTTTTACAGACCTTAATTGTTATTTTTCAAAAGATTTCTAATTTCTAAGGTAATTAATCTCACTTTCCAAATCCCCTTTATCTAATGTCATACAGGACCCTTCTACTGCAATTTTATGTAATGCAGTGCATCTTGTTTATATTCATACTAATGGCTTTATAATTGGAGGATAGAAGAGAATTGTGCACAGGATGAATGAACAAGACAATTTTTGGAATATAAGGGTTCTTTGACAACTTATACATCTTGGTACGAGCCTCATGACTCTAAATAATGAAAATTAGGCGAAATCCTGCTCCTCCACAGACCTGCTTGCCAGTAGAAGAAGTCAAGGGGAGTCAGTAACCACTACATCTCTTCAAATGGAGTTGTGAATAGGGCCCTCCTACTACCACTGCTCGAGACCAAAGGGCATAGTTTAAAGCCCTACTGCCAACAAAACGCTCTGAAATAATCTCAGTAGATGCTTGCTTGAGTGCTGGTCTTTATATGGCCTTTGTAATGCCATCCCAGTGGCAAAACGTGTTCAGATGAGGCTAAACAAGGAAGTCAAGAAAAATACCTGTCATTCATTATTGCAAAAATTTATAGATTTGTGCTTAGAGAAATCTGAAATTATTCATTTAAAGAGTGAAACAGTGATTATATTCAACAGGACAAACTCCTGCTGTGAGGGTACCTTTTTTATTATGTCATTTTCATCTATAATAGCCCTGGGACTTTGTTTCTTCCACTGTCTCACACTGTCTGGAATTTTAGATCCTATCATCTGTGCAGCACTAATACATTTTTATGCAGGAAACGCCCACTTAGTACTCTTAAATCAGGAGGCCAGCCAGCTTTTATATCCAGCTTCTTTGAAAACCTTTTGTATAAGGAGTGCTGTATGAAAGACACCAATAAAACATTAATGACCCGTGCTTCCCATCTCAAACAGCAGGAACATTCAAGCAGCTCACTTTCTGTTTCTGCTAAAGACTGCATCAACACAAGATTTCTGCATAGCATGTTGTGTAAAGTATTTTATTTTGAGCAACACAAAATACAGTACACATTTCAGTGGGAGTCCTGGATATTAACTGTAGGTCTTTCTGATTGAAGGATTAAAGGTATATAGTGTTTACTGGCCTAGCACTATCACAAAGTAATCAGAATATAAATGGGTCCTCTTTGTGAAGGGTAGGAGAAAAAAATAAACAATTCTTTAGCCTTGGTTGTATTTTTTCTTCATTGTAAATCTTATTATGGGTAAAATTTAATACGTTATATGATGGTCATTACTGTTCTGATGCCCAGCCATACATGGTGTAGGCAATAAAAGTCCTTTGGCTCCAACAAAACTCATTGAATACTTGCAGAATATATGAGTCTCATGATTTGGAGGTGATGGTTGCACTGTCGTGACAGCTAAAATAAAAACCTTTGTTGGATTTGGTGGACAAGTGTACCCATCTGAAGGAAAAAATAAAAAAGTAAGGGTAGTGCGGGATCAAAATGAGGTTCAATTTAAAACCCAAGAGCAACATCTACTTGTGCTGGGTTTGAGCTGTAATGGGGAAGATAACCCATTTATTCAAGTTAAAATGGCCAAAGAGTCTATAAATCCTTTAGTGCTTTAATTTTGCAAGTGGGAATCCTGATTGGTCTTTTTTCTTTCCTCCTCCCATGCCACTTTCACTGTTCTACCAGCCATGGGCAAGCTGAACAATGCAACTCCTTACTGTTGATCAAATTTCTCTGTAACTGCTGCACTGACAACATCTTACTGGATTCTCTTGAAACTTTTCTTACAAGTTATACTAAGAATAAATTAACATTTTTTTTCCTTCTTCCCTTGTCTACTTGTGAGTATCCATGTCCTATTATTAGGTCACAACTTTATTTTCTTTTCACGAAACTCAACCAGCTACAACTCTCTGATAAGAGCAGGAGAAAAGAAAATAATTCCACCAGCTTTGACATCACTTAGATCATCAAATCAGATCTTTTTGGATCTAAGTGCCTTAATCACATTGAAACCAACACTGCTGCATATGATGAAATTCACTTTCAGTGAACTATTTAAAAAGCAGTGCAGGTGGGATTGACGAGATGTTCCCTGCTGCAACAACAAGTAAGAAATATTGAGGTTTCACATTTCTTTGCATTTTGATTAGTTGACAGCATATAACTGGGCTGAGTAAAAAATACTGTGCTCTCCTACTTCCATATCTAGAAGCCAGCTGAAAAATATCGACTGGATAGTTGCCAGCATTCACCTCAGCCCACAAACTGGTTAGATATGGCCAAACATAGGAGTAAGTGCTTTAATGGCTCTCTTAAAATGGCATTTTTATTGCTTTTGAATTTATATGCAAGCGTATAATGTATTGCTTACATATGTAATGCATAGACACCCATTGTATTGGAGGAGTGAAAGAGATATTTTGTCTATCTTGCTACAATATATCTAATAGTGAACATTTTAGGAAGGAATATAAGAAACAGCACACATGGGAAAATTATTCCTTCATTATACTTTGTGGTAGGCAGCAAGTTCAAGATTTTTGTAAGCTGGATAGTACATTCAGATCATTGTTTTGGAAAAGTTGCAGATGGATTTGCCTTTAATGAATTTGGCTTATGCATTTTTGAAGATACTTTATGCTCTTGGTCTCTGTGTAGTGACTACCTAAATTTATTTCAGTATTGTGTAAAGTCCCTCATTGAGGCAATAGATGAAGTAAATTTCTTCACTCTCGTAGCAAGTGACCATAAACCTAAGTAAACTCTAGTTCCCACCTGTAACTCAGCTATTGACCTCATGCTGAATGTAACAGCAAAAATATATGTAGCGTTATACTTACAATACTTTCATCTTCTAAGTATCAGAAGCATTTAAAATGCCATAACACCTGAAAATATCAAAGGTAATAGGAACTTTATAAAGTAAATTGCTAGTACCAAATTAATCTCTTGTGTCCCTCTACTGAAACCAGTGAAGTAACATCAGGGAGGAATTTGGGACATGATTTTTAAAACATTATCTAGCAGAAATTAATTGTACACCAAAGGCTTTTAAACCGTGTTAGATAAGCTACACAGTCAAGGCTAATCTTATAATAGTGACATAGTAATATTAGAACTACATTACAGAGAATTTAATTCTGCTCCTATGTGGCTTATTTAGGTGCCCATTATCTCCATTTTCTTCCCTACAGAACTGCAGTAAAAGCTAAAAACAAACCCACTTACATCTGTCACTTCAACTTAGCCTTGATTTTGTAGTGTAATTTTGATCATGGTCAGAAAAGAAACACAATCAATAAGAAAAGGGTTCTATCTTCAATGCACCTCTGCCTTCTCAATCACTGTTCTTCCCTCCAAAGTGTGTACTGAAAAAGAGAGACAGCAAACAGTTAATTTAAAAAAAAAATTAAGAAACCCAAGTTTAGACAAAAGTTAGAAATCAGCTAGGAAAACTTACAGCTCAATACATTTATGAATTTGGAAATGAAAGGAAAACAGTAAAGCATAAAAGATAATTGATCTTTTTTTGAGCTAAAATGAAGATGTGATTGTTAATGAAAGAGGAAAAGGTAACTTGGTAATAGAAGTGCCCATGGCAACACTATCAATTCCAGATTGTTAGGGCAGTGTTAAGGTAGAAAGGAATATAGTCAATGCAAAGAAAATCTTTTATATTTGCTTTCAATATTAAATTCATTCACTGTTTCGTTGTTTCTCACTAGCATTGTTAGCCCATGCTGAATTGCTTCTTTGAAGTTCATCCTCTATTGAATGAATGTGAGAAAAAATTACTGAAAAAGAAAACAAAACAGAAGAGCTGAGATACGGTGAACTCTTAAGATGACCAAAGCATAAAAAGATAGGTCTAAAGAAGCTGATTTTTCTTTTGTGACATATTTGCAGGGCATATGTCAAAATACTGGTTTTCAACATGTGATTGGTGACAATCAACACTGTTTACTAAAGGGCAAATTGTGCCTGACAAATTTGGTGGCCTTCTATGGTGGGGTTACAGAGGTGGTGAATGAGGCAAGAGTGACTGACATCAGCTACTGGGACTTGTGCAAAGTGTTTGACACTATGTGTCTTGGGGTGACTCCCAAGTGCAAATACAGGCTAGATGGAGAATGGGATTTGCAGCAGCTCTAGGGAGAAGGACTTGTGGGTGCTGGTGGATGAAAAGTGTGACATGACTTGGCAATGTACACTGGCAGCCCATAAAGCCTAGCATATCCTGGGCTGCATCCAAAGCAGCGAGTCCAGCGGGGCAAGGGAGGGGATTCTGCCCCTCTGTTCTGCTCTGGTGAGACCCCACCATCCAGCTCTGGGGCTCTAAATAGAGAAAGGACATAGACTTGCTGAAGCAGGTCCAGAGGAGGGACAGGAATATGATCAAAGTGGTCCCTTCCAACAAAAGCTACTCTATGATTGAAAGATTGTTAAAAGAGTCGCTGAAATCCTACCTGCTCTTCACTCTTTACCTAATCTTCTCTGGATGGGGAGGAACACGGTGTCAAAATCTCATCTCAACTTGATTTTAATATACATAACATTACCTCCTTGAAAAATGAGGCATTGTCTGGTGCAAGGGAGCTGCTGGCAGCAGAGTCAGGCATGGGGTCATTCCAGCTTGCTCAGGGCTTTGTCCCATTGGGACCTGAGGACCCCTGAAGAGAGTTGGAGCCTGCACAGCCACCAGGCAGCTGCCACTGCTGACTTATCCCAGGAACTTCATTATCATAGTTCAAGAAGTACTTGCTACAAGGAAAAATAGGAGGAGATTCAAATATTTTTTTTTCTTCCCCTCTGTAGTGCCTAAGTGTACTGATTAGATTAATTATTGATTGGTAAAAAGAAAATACAAGTAGAAGCATAATATGTAGCCATATCTTTGTATATGCTGTTCCTTCCCCAACTCTTCTGAAGATGGTGATCTGTAGCGTGCTCACACTGGATATCTGACGGCATGGTGTTCTGGCTCCTTCTTTTATTTCTTTGGTGCAAAATGACCTATGAATCTATCATAGAATGGCAATTAAAAGATTCATTAGCAAGGAGGACCTGTGCATTAGTGCAGAGAGCAAGGAAGGCCTTTTCTGTGGGATGTTAGTTCCTCATTTTAAAGCAGAAGGAGGAAGTTGGGGTGTGACTGCAAAAAGCATATTCTATCTATTCACAGTTATCTGACATTTTCCTGGAGATGAGAGTCACCATTAACTTAGTGAGTTTGGGTCTGTTGTAGCATATCCTGATGCTCTTCCCCTGAGTACAATTTTCAGAGGAAGTCAGAATTATTGTGAGAAGTAGTAGATTTCAGCCGCAATACAGGCTGTTAGGAGATAGCTACATGGAAAGGTCAACCTAAAGCTTACTAGTGGTCAAAAAAGCCAATGTTACAAATTATTAAGAAATGGATAGTGGAAGTTATTAAGCTGCTGAAGTGCGCATGAATATCTTCAATACTGACTATAGCTTAGCTTTCTTACATCTCTAAGACACTGTACTAGAATTAAAAATGTTTCAGAGGGACAAGGCACCCTGCTGCACTAACCGAGCAGAGCAGCTAATGCTAAGGACCCTACACCTGCACTATAGATAGCTTGTGAGTTTTTCTTACAGCCAAATATTTCTACTATGCACACAGTTCAAAGCTTTCTGCTTGTTGCAAACCTGGTCAGGTTGAATTTTTTTTTGTCTGGAAGAAATCTAGTTCTTATGCATCAAAACTTTTCAGTGTGGAATGAGTGGTGCAAAGAGGGGATTTCTTCAAATCTGCCTTTACTGTTGGAATCAAAATGCTGTAGATGCAGTGGAAGGTGATCAAGGGTAGGTCAAGGGCAGATCAAGGGTAGCTTCCTCAGGAGTAACAATGAAGTTGAGCAAACAGCCATCTGTCCAGAAGGGAACCTGCGAGACGATTAAACTCTTGGATGGCATAGACAATGAAGAAAAGTAATTTATTGTCCACTAGTACTTCTGCTGAAAAACCCCCCCGTGAGGTACTTGATAAACATAGCACGGGATTAGTTCAAAACTAGCAACAGAAAAGGACTCTTCTTACTGCAACAGGGTCTGTTACAGAGTCTAGAGTTCTTTATGGACTCAAGAGGAAAGAAGTTTAATTTATGGAAAATAATCTATAAATAGGAAAATTAACTCTACCCCATCAAGTTTCTTAGCTGAAAAGGGTGGAACCCCTGGGGTTGTTTGGGAGGTACCACATCCTGTTCTAGTGCTCTTCCATCACTTACACTTCTGCCTTGGGAGACTCTTAGAAAGAGGTTACTCAGTAAGAGAGGCCTTTGATTTTGTATTGTTTGGCTTTTCTTACAGCAACAAATATAGACATTTGATGCTCTTTGCATGGCACTGCAAAAATGTGGAGTACCTGTCTAATTCTTTGGGCTCATGAGTGTTCTTGAAAATGGCTTCTGATCCTAGTGATCACTCAGGATTGACATTTCACTTTAATTAGATAGAAACTGTTGGAAAGATAGATGAATTCTAAATCCCAAATATAATTTAGTTTCATAGTGCCTTCAGTTCAGATTTAGACTGGATCTAAATTCACATTTATTGGACTATGATTAAAACAATAAGTTAATTCCCTCAAACTTAGTAAAGTAAAATTAAATTCTTGTAATATGTGTTTCAAAACGTTGGAATCAGAAAATAAATATAATTTCATTTTTCTTCTCTTTAAAGAATTACTTTTTATTATGCCTTGGATTCTTTCTCGTTCTTTCGTGGAAAGATTTTTTCCTTCCATCACAACTTTGTTTTGCTAATTTAATTATTTAGAAAACAGCCGAGCAAGCCACTTTCCTCTGAAGGTACTGTCTTACATTAGGATCCAAGTCTGTTTGCTTTGATGAAATAAGTACTGTTTTCACTGTATTGTGTACAAATAATATTCATCATGTTCTGAAGTTTACAGAGTAACTTGAGAAGTGCAGTACTTAAAAAATGAGCTTTGTTGTTATTTTATCCATAATTGAAATACTTTATCCACTGTTTAATCTAGTCTCTGCTGCCTTTCAGGAGAGTGAAGGAATAAGTATTTATTTGCTAGTCTGTAGAATTATCTTATAATAAAAATTTAGTTTTGTTTAGTTTTGGTTTTATGTGGCTACTGTCAATTTATTTGTAGTGCCAGATGACCAGGGAGCATCAGGGTGGTTCTAAAGCCTTTATTTGAATGAGATGTGAGGGATTATAAATACTTGTGTAACTTAAAGTCTTACATCTTGCAGCCTTGCTTAGGAGAAAAACACAAGGAAGAGCATAGCACTTTGCAGCTGCATGTTTAATACTATTGGTTGTCTTAAGGCTTCTGAGAGAAACAGGGGTTTACCCTTGGTACCAGCCAGTAGGTATTGGCCACTATTAGTTTTTCTGAATAGGGCCTAATAAATAGAGTTTTTACTACACACCATTAGTTTGCTCTTTAGATGTGTCCTGTATGTGTAATTAAATATTTACCATGTGCTTGTATTTAACTCATATTCTTCCTCCTTTTTGCCAGAAAGAGTTATTTCAAGTGTCAGCAGTGTAAAGGAAAAATAGGAATTAATGAGATAAGTATTATTCAAAGCACTAATATTCTATAGTCCTTTCACATCAACTGTACTGGCAACCAGAGTTTTTCTAATGCAAAGCTAGTGTAGTGTGCAAAACATAAAAAGCTCTAAGCAATGTAATGTCTTAGGTAAAGGTGATGCTATGGAACCTGAAGTTAGTGCAGAAACACTCTTTTTTTTTTTTTATCCCAAGAAGATTTAGGCCATTATAAACTTGCCAACTTAAACATATGAGTTCAATTTCATCATGCAATGATGTCAACACTTTTCAATGAACTGCATGAATAGTGTGAGCAACTTTGAAGTAGCTTGCAAAGAACCCCCAATCTGTGATCATGAAAACGAAACAGTAACAGTGCAAAGAGAAGTGCTGAAAACGTATACCTCATTCCTCCACTTCCAAAAATCCAACCCACAATTAAGCATTCTTCTGTACAGTTCTGTAGATATAATCCAAAATTTGATTATAAGAGACAATGTTAACAGTATGCATTACAAATTTGGACTGAATACAAATGGTCTGCTTTCCTTAAGAGCCTCTGCTTTATGTCCTAAGGTACAAACCTGCAGTTTAAGTGGTTTACAATCAGCAGAAAAACCTCTATGGTCAGTACAAATAGATTCAATCTCCCAGTTATCTATTAATATTCTTTCCTCTGCTAGACAAAAACAAAACTCAGTGTTATGTTTTGAAATATATTTACAAAAGTAAAAAAATTGTTTTAAACCCCCTTTTTACAACCCTTCTATATATTCAAGTACTTATTCAAGTATCAGACTGAAAAGGATGTGTCAAATGTGAGAAGTGATGAGAAGTGGAATGTCCTTGTTCTTCCAATTTTTTTCCTGATTTGTCACAGGATCAATTTTTAGCACGTAAATTACTGAGATGAAATTACTGCCTCCGTAGTTGAAGGACGTGATACTCCCTCTCTGCTCCACTTTGAGGAGATGTTGCCTGGAGTACTGCATCCTGCTCTGGGGTTCTCATGACAAGACATGGACCCATTGAATCAAGTCCAGAGGAGGGCAATGAAAATGGACAGAAGCACCTCTCCTATGAGAAAAGACCAAGAGTTGTGATATTTCAGACAACAGAAGGCTCCAGACACACAGTTCTGTGGCCACTCAAGACTTAAAGAGGGCTAGAAGGAAAGATGGAAACAGACTTTTTAGCAGGGTCTGAAACAACAGGGCAAGGGACAATGTTTTTAAGTTAAAAGATAGTAGATTTGGACTAAATAAAAAGAAAAACTTTTCACAATGAGAGTGGTGAAACACTGGAGTGGGTTTTTCAGAGATGTGGTAGGTGTCCTGTGGTTTCAAGGTCAGATGAAATGGGACTCTGAAAAACCTGGGCTAGGTGAAGATGTCCCTGCTCATTACAGGTGGGTTGGGCTAGATGACCTTTAGCTATTTTATGATAGCTTGATTAAAATAAAAAATCAGTGTGATCCATTGTTTTTTCATAGAGAGCATTTCCTAAGTGTCATGTTCCTTAAAAGTTTTGTCCACAAGGAAGGTACAGTACATGAGAGTTTATGGATTGTTGTACTGGATCAGATCAGAGTAATCTAGTTTTGATGTTCATTGTGAGATACAAGAAGTCAATGTGAAACAACATCCAAACTTCAAGTTCTTTCAGAAGAAGCCATTTTGGTACACTTTTGCTGAGTGCTATGGCAGTTCTCTTGCGCTCTAGGGGCCTATATCCATCCCTACTTATTAAATATGTTATCTGCAAGGCACTATCACCATTGCTGTTTGGCCACTGGTGAGTCCATCTTTGAGTTAGCTGGTACTGGTTTTATGGGACACAAAGGAAGCTTCTTGCAGCTTCTCATACAAGTCACCCCTGCAAACTTTCTGCCACCAAAACCTTGCCGTGAAAACTCAATATATTCCATGCCTAGCCTCTTTGAATCACAATTTTAAGTTTTATAATTAAAGCCTTATTTATCGCACAGTCTTCACAATCAACAAAAAAGAATTTGCCACGTCAAAAGCAAAATAACATCACCATAACACTGAATAAAAGTGGACAATTTAACACACAATCCACCACTCATCCCTTCAAAATAGGAACAACCAAAATTTTCCACCAGCATTTTGCTCTCCAACAGTGTTCCATTCATGTTTTGCCCTTTATGTCTCCCAGTTACTATACTTGTCTCAGGTTCCTTGATCCTCATGTTGGGTGTTGAAAAGTACTGTGGTGTGTTGACCCTGGCTAGACACAGGGTGCCCATCAAAGCTGCTTTATCACTCTTGGATAATCATGAAATGTTTTTCCTATTTGTCTTGTATTTTTGAAACATTAAATCTTTAGCCCTTAATCATCCATAAGTTCTAAAAAGCAGAAATTATCTTGTTGGATCATCTTGTGTGGAGTTGCTACAAACTCCTCTTTACAAGAGGAACCAGAAGTCTGTGGAGCTTGTGAGAACAGATAGAGAATTAAGTAGGCAAGTTTGCAGAGTACTGAGTTCTGAGTCAAGAGAGCATGGTTAATTATATCTGTACTGCTATCAGAGTTCTTGATCTCATCCAGATTGAAGTGAATTTCACTGAGACTTCACCCATGTCAAAACTTAGATTTCACCAATTTACTTTAACTTGGAACTTTCCCATCTGGTACAGAATCTAGGGTATAAAGGAGAGTCTTGGCATTGACGTAGTGGTCAGTGGATTGGACTGGACTGTGTGTCCAAGATCTGCTTCTAGGACAACAATTTTTGAATGAAGATAAAGTGAGGTTGAACAGTAGAGTTTTGTTACCTCTGTTCATGTTTAGGAGTTTTGAACTTTCCTTGGGTATTGAGCTGGGTTCCAAACTCTTATTAGAGAGAAGTTAATGTATCAAAATACCCTAGGCAGGAATATAAGCATTCTCTGGGGCATATTGTATGTTTCTGTGACACAGTAACTTAGTGAAGTCTAAAGCAGACAACTTCGCAGCAGTGGTGGGAACCAAAGATTATTTTTCAGTAAGGTATGTTAGGCACAGTGGGAGACAACATTTGAAATGACCTTCTGAATGGCTTTGGACCAACACGAAGTGCATAATGATGGTGGTGTAGTTACTGTGTTCCACATGGAGCTCCAAAACAATACTTGTAGGTCAGTTGTACATATAGCATGTTGTTTATACAACCCATTTTACAAGTGAACAATAAAAATCTGCATTCTCAACTTTATTAAAAAGTAAAATCAGCTGCATGATACTGTAGTGTTGACCCAAAACATATGGCCAAATAATAAAACAGAACAAAGAACTAGTTTAACAGGCTGACAATACTATGCTGTGTTGTGTAGAATACTTTGTAAAGTTTTAAGTGAACTGTGAAAAGTTTATACTTAATTTCCGACTGCTCTCCAAGAGAAATTCTGACCCAAGGTTAGCTGCAACTGTGTTATGATAGGATTTATAAAATAGACTTTTCTAAGTTCAGTTTTAAACTTGAAATCTTGCTTGTGTTTTTGACTATAGCAAAAAGAAGTATCCTGTTAAGAACATTCACCAATCCAAAATTAAAATACAGAAGAGTATTATGCAATGTAATATTATAAGGTTTATTAAACAACTGTAAAAAATACACATAGCACACTCTATTTCTGCACGTGCATATCTCCAAACTGTTAAGTGGTTTGATATTTTAAGTCAGATACTTGCAATGGGTGCTATAAAAGAGAACATCTTAAATCTGCTGTAACAATCTGGTTTGGTTTCTGTTGGCAAACCAAGTCTACAGTCAATATTTGTGGACTTCAGCTGAAAATTCAATTTGCAGCCCTGACAGTTCTCGGTGAAAAATAAAAGGTTTGCAGCAGAATGATCATCAAAAGTTCTTGGATCTAGCTCCCTGGGGTGTTATAACAAGCTACCAGAATTTTCCACACAGAGACAGCTGGATGTTGTTGAGAAATAAAGATTTGGTTTCAGTGATGCTCAGGCTCCAACTCCACTGGCATACCATATCTACTGCCAGCTGTGCAAGCCCCGCAAGGAGATCCAGAAAAGATTTTTTACAAAATATCAGATACATCAACATCCATACCTAAGTGACCACAGTTGATCAGATATTCTCAAAGAAATTTGAAGTACGTTTTCCTTTTCTTTCCATTTCCTCAGACTGACCATTGTATCTTTTACTGACGTCGTATTTCCATCATATATGCTAACAGGCATATCCTTCCTGTCAATGCTTCTTTCTGTTTTTTCTGCAAAGATTCTTTCCCCTTTCATCATGCTTCTGCTCTACCCGATCTTAGAGGTTTCTGAGAACAGTGTACACCTTAGGAAGTCAATTTGAAATTTGGTTCACATGACCAATTGGCACAATTTATGTTAGACCTACCAAATATTCATTTTTCCCAGTGTTAATTCCAGCCCCTACTCAGCACTATCTTGTACCTGTCCACACTATTTGTCTTGAGCTTTTTGAAAGCATTCTAATGACTTTCTGGGGCACCAAGAAAATTTGTATTATGAAGAAAGCATCAGTGACACACTTGAAAAACCCTTGCTTTTGAAAATGAAGCTTTTCATCTTGGTGCATTTTGTGTCAGGTTTAGGGAGTGCCTTCTAGTAATCTTCGAATTCTGCCAGTTGCAGCCTTCTCATCATTGGAAAGAACTGAGCAGTAAGTCTGCCACTGCATATTATTTGCTCGTGTAACCCAGAAACCAGGCTAAGTTTCAGAGTAGACTTCCGCTGAGTTTGCAGAAAGAGGAGTAGATTAGGCTGAAAAAGCTCTAGTAAGAGTATCTGACAATATGCTGATTTAAATGGACTTCATACAGCATTACTGCTCCATCTGTCATTTGTATACCTCATGGTGCTGACACCCTTGGCCATGCTCTGTCCCACCACCGCTGAATGCCACTCTGTGACAGTGACCTGAAATGAGTTAGTCAATACTGCTCACCTACCTATTACTGAAATAGCTCCTTTTCCATCTTCATCTGCAGTCAACTCCAAAAATCACAGAAACTCTGTGGTTTACAGGAGAGCTTAAAGCCCATATTTTTCTTCCGGTATGTAAAACTAAAATCAAATACGTGATTCCTGCAGTCTGCCTGTGAGGCATCCCTATTTCCATCTTCATTTTGGAAATTTTTCCCCTCTTAGGAAATTTCCTTGTTGACCCTCTTCAAAGGAGTGGGATTCAAGGGGAGTTAAGGTAGTTCCCTGAAAATGAGACTCAGACACAGGGCTCTGCTGAAGAATCCCTGCCTAAAAACAGCTCATCAGCTTCCAAAGTCTTATTTTATATTCTAAAATTTACTGAATCCATACGCAAACATTAACCATAGAGAGATTATCGATCCCTTTTAGGGATGTGTGTTTTATGTATAAGTTCACTGCCCACCTCATAATAAATGTATTGAGCCCACCTCTCACGTACCATGACAATTTAGAAGGAAAAATATGCAGAGTTGATTAATTTCTGTGTAAAAATCAGCAATAATTTATAGAAAGCAATTTGAGAGAGGTTAAACTGCAAATTTGTTTTCATGAAAAACTTGAATATCATCAAAGCTGATAAGTGAGAACAAATAAAGGTCACTTGCAGGGAGACAGAAAATTGTGTTCTGATACCAGTGAAAGAGAAGATCCATGAAGGTACAGAGGCTCAGCCATCAATAGCATTGGCCTTCTGAGACTGCAAAACCCTTCAGATGTCAAGTCAAAAGCAAATTAGAGCAGATGGATGCCAAAGATATTGGAAAGAGGAATTTCAAAGGAAGACAAGAGAGTGTCAGCTCATCAGTAGGAAAGATCAGGTAGATAGTATGAGACAAGAACATTTGAGCAGAAGGAATAAAAAAATGGAAACTGCAAATTTTTTTTTAAATATTTTTTTTCATTTTGAGACATTAAAAAGTAGTAGTTCTTCCATGTGTTTTCCTGTTGCTAAATCCCAAAAATCCCTTCAGGTGCACTTTAGAAACTTTTCACACTTTAGCAATTGAACCAATTTTGTCAAAAAGCATCTGTGTCTTAATACCATAAATATAAATGGAATCCCCAGTCAGGTTAGGTTGTCACTTCTTACCTTTTACTTTCACAGTTTACCATCTGTAATGGCTTCCTTCTTGAGATGAAATGAAAAATACACAAAATAGCTTATAGTCTAGTTTTAATCATCTGAAAATGAGACAAACAATAAACTGTTTTAACAGAGTGCAATTAAACAATAATGCATTTCAGATAAAAGAAAATTTCCCTGAAGTTAAGACTCCATCTATTGTATTCAAACATTCCTCAGCCATGTTAGTGAAAAAATGATGGATTTTGCTACCAGTTCTCTCATTTCCCACCCCCTCCCCCCCCAAAATGAGAAGGAACTAAGTTTTTTGACTTAATTAGAACTTCAATGTCTTTACTAAGAAGAACACACAGAACAGAACTAGGCAATATTTGTGACTATTTATTTCCAAGGTTTACATGAACTCCAAAAAGAGGATTAAATAGGTGATCTAGGACTTGATGTAGAAGATTTTGAAACCAGCAGAAATATTTCAGGAGGACTTTGGACAAGGTATCTCATGAATGATGCCTGCGTAAACAATATGGGGCTTTTGCATCTGGGTAAGTATAAAAGCGCTAAGTGTATTCTCCTCATTATAGCCAAATCCTTTTATGCTGTAGAATATTCAAGGTGTTGAGGGTTCCTGTGTAATTCTTGTATTAATAGTGAAACATTACTACAATTCCACTGTTTTTATTAGAATTCATCTCCTTCTCCTAGCATTAGCTTGTTGGAGCAGTTTTGATTTCATAGCTGCTAGGCAGCTTTCCTCATGTGTTGGTTTTCTAAGTCTGCTTTCCTTATCTTATGTCTCTCTGCAGAAGCTATCTATCTCTATCAGATTCCAGGATGTTGGGCAAAGCTTTTAATTTTTCTGTTCCCTGCCATGCAAAAAAAAGAAAAGTGGCAAAAAGAAAAATGTTACACTCAATCAGGAATGAATTTTCATTTCAGCACTAAAATTCTCCAGACGAGTCTGGGGAAGAGAGACATATGTGAGTGCATGTTCATTTATGTGTGTAAGCTACTGAATAGAAAAGATAAATAACATAAATAACTGTGTTTCTGCTCTGAAAGCATTATTTTACTCACTCCCAAATATTGCATGGTATTTCTTTTTGGGAGTAAGATACATCCATTTCAAAGCAAAGACTGACCTCTCATCTTTTGTGAATATAAATTATTTTAGGCAATGCTAAAATAACTTATGGAAACTTTAATTACTTAACCTGAGTTTTGTGGTAACTGTATTTCTGGACTGAGCTTTTGGGGTTTTAAATGTAAAAATCTACTGTAAGATAGTGTTGGGCTGCTTTTTTTCTTTTTCATTCAACTGAAACATCCCTCCTGAGGGATTTTAAATGGATGAAGAGCAGGTGTTTTGATTTGATGGTAAATTGGTAAGCTGATTATCTTCAAAATTAACACAAGCTATAACTAGAAATCATCTCCCTTCAAAAGATCGAGAGTATGAAAAAACAACAAAGCATTCTTAATGCTGAAATATCTTAAATTCAAGTAACATGAATGCAAAAGTTAGTCAATCTGTGCTCACATATATATATATGTATTGTTGTTGCTTAATACAGTCTTCTCAGTAACTTCTTAGACCTCAGTTAGAGATAGTAACGCAGATTAAACATAATGCTACTAGGTTGATGCTTTTGTGTCCCTATTTGTTTGATGAGACAAAGTAAGTTTTCTGTGTGCTCTACATGGGCACAGGCCATTATGCATCAGAGAATTCTGTCTGATTCTGATCAAAGTCTGGTAAGAACTTAGATTAAAAATTTAAAATTATGACTTGACAGATCACTTCCCTCTACCTTCCCCTCCCCTAGCTGTTACTTTTCTGGCTATTGACACATGCTGTGTTTATTTAAACGTCATTTAAAGGTGATTCCTCATTCAAAATCACACTCTCTTGTCTTCTCCAAAGAACCATGAGACACCAATTCACACAAAAAGGCATATGCCTTGTAACAAAATTACCATTTTGAAACATCAATTGCGTTAACTTTTCATGTGGGAAAGTGAGTCAATTTTCTGTTTTATTCACACAAAACCCAGATTCTGAGCTGAAAAAAACCCCTAATATACGTGGTTTCTCTCAATTCTATGAAAATTTCAAGGATAACCAAAGAAATTATGACCAGTCCACTCTTTAAGAACAGTATGTTATATAACCAATATAAGCAGAATGCAAAGAAGATCAGTACAAATATACTGAAGAATATTTTTTTTTTTTGGCAAAGTGTGGTTTGACACATACAATTAAGTAAACAAGACAAAGAATTCCTGAACTAAACATGTTCACAATATAAAAAATTAAGCTGAGGGTAGTTTTAGTAAATTAGAGTTAATATAGTAAGAGTGATATTAAGTCAATTATGGATAATCTGTTCTTGCTGTGATTATCTGTTCTATGCTGTTTTGAACCACGTGTGTTATCAGAAAGTTGTGTTTCAGCACCCACCATGTTTTCACATACCAAAAAGGCATGTTTTCACCTTTCATATAAGCAAATAAAATATTTTATGAAGTGAATAGATTTAGCTGTAATAAAAGAGAGAGGATGTTATCACCATCTTAAAGCAGTCACTTTGTTTATAAGGACACAGTACAGACTTCTTTCCAATACTCCAGTCAATATGTCAGTCCTTTGTCAGCTGTAAAATTCTCTCTCAGATAGATAAATATTCTCAGGTCCATGATGAGGATATTAATGAAAAAAGTATTTTCCACTGCCGTGACCAAGCAGGTCTGAGTGATGACATGTACGTCAGGAATTCACTGACTCCTTTTTCTTTAAGTATCCACAAAGTTTGTGGGTTTCTTTCCAGATTTTTCTCCTCCCCACCTGAATACCATGGCCTGCTTTTCACCTTGCTGCTTCTTAAGGAGAAATCAGTTGTTATAAGAACTACAGAAACATTACAAAGACCTTCACAATTAAAAGTCTAATTATTTCCTGAACTCTATCTCAATTTGTATTCAGCAGGCATTCTCTCCTACTGTTCCACTAGGCAGCATGTCGGCTATGACACTGATGAATTGTTCTGATTATTCTTATGCTCTAGAATACCAACCAGCTATCACTGAAAATGCAGAAACAAAAAAACAATTCGAGAAAGAAAATCAAAACATATATCTTTGACAGATAAAATCTTGGAAGCTGCTTTACTTCCTCTGGGTAGAATCCTTACCATTTTTATAAATCCTGCCATATATTTCTGCATAAAAATATAAGCATTTTAACTCAGTTCCTTCACAGGAAAGGACCCTGAAAGAGCAGAATTAAATGTATTTGAACTCTACAGTCTACTATTCAGGGGATATAGATTGTATAGCTCCACTCATTTCTTGTACTAAATAGCCTCTCAAAATAATAAGGAAGAGAACAAGAAATGAGAAGTTACTAAACTAAAACTTTTGAAGTTGAGAGTCAGTTAAATGCCAGCTTCAACAACCAATCTCTCAAAGTAGCAGTGCTGCTTCTCTCTGATCTTAAGAAGAAGGCTGTGTGAAAATTTACCTTTCTGAAATGCAAGGTGATACTATGGTAGCAAAATTGGAAAATCAACATATTTAGAACACAGCAGCAGCTTGCACTTTTGTACAGATGTCATGACGTCCCCTCACCACTAGCTTCAGGTGTTTTCAGATCCCATGGCATGTCTTTGTCTTTTAGTATATACTCTCAGTCAAGTGTGCTCGAATTAATGGCCACTGTAGTTCAAATGAAAACATCATTCTACTGAAGTCTGAAAACATTTCACATTGCAAGTGAAATAGGGAAAATTTCTGTCCTAAGCATCCCTCCTGTTTATGTGTATTGTTGATGAAATATTTTTTATTAAGTTCTTTGTTGTTTTTGTTGCTTGTTTTTTGGTCAAGTTGGGTGGTTGGTTTTTTTGGATTTTTTTTTTTTTTTTTTATTTCACTAAAGAGATTCTGTCTTTTTCAGAATGAAATGAAGATGTTTATCTGATGAAATACAAACCTAGTCCTACTGTAAACACCATGCAGCTGATGCTCACTTGTGTCCCTTGATGTTATATGGTGATCTTCAGCAATTCAGAAAGTATTTAAAGTCTGATAGACAACTGTAACCTCTTTTCTGCTCTCTGCTGTTCATTGCAGCATTATGTCAAGCTTTCCTTGATAGTCAGTCAGGTTTCAGGACATCAGCCATTTTTGTGTCCTTTTCTAACAACTGAATGTCATTAGCAAGAAAAAGTAAATAAATCTGAGTTACTATTTAATGTTGTACGTGACTGTCTATACAGGCAATTCAAATGGCTCTGTTAAATGGATATCACACCCAGACACTCTGAAGGAGCGCATAAACAAAAAGGTATATACATATGGAGACACTTTTACTCTGGTAAATCTCTGTGTATGAACTCGTATATCAAATTCCCATATATTCTTTTTTAAGGACTATAAAGTGTATAAAGATTGTCTTACAAAATATATATTTGATGAATCAGTCAGGTGAATACATATCATGTAAAAAAATGTAAGTGTGAAGTGAACAGTAAGGGAGCTTGAGCCATTTCCACTTCCCTCACTATCTATTTCTCCTCCATCCCTTTTGGCAGCTGTTTACATTAGGGGAGATTTAATCTGTTCAGGGGATGTATTCACAGAATCAATTTAGTTGATTCACATTCAACAGCTCTGTACTTGTTTGAGGAAAATTACAGTTCTACTCCATTCCAGGAGAAAAATTTTCTTCCCACCTGGAAGTTTGAAGGAATACACAGTTTAGATGAAACTTGTAAAAAATGATAGTATCTAAGATTGATTTTGGTTCATTGTCAAAAGGGAGATGTAATACATAGGGTTCCATGAGAGTCTACCATTAACTGCAGACAGACACATAAATATATGCTCCAATAAAGTACATCTCAATGCAAATATAAATCATATCTTTACTTTCCTTAGCAATAATCCACAGAATATATAGTCCATTCACTGATTTTGTAGATTCTATCAAATTATTAAGGCTCAAAACCAGAACCATAGAAAAGGTTTAGAATTCAAAACAATTTGAGAAATCAATCTAATTTATGCAGAAGAGTAATAAGAACAGGAAAAAATTTCTGAAGTTAGCTCAGATAATCTGCAACACAAATAGGAATGCAGTGCAGGAAATCTGTAGTTCATCATGAATAACAAGCAGAACATGACTCAGACCTGTCATGCTGTTAAAAAACCTGCAAGAACTAAAGATTTTTGTCTTCCTGGTATTTCTGCTTTTTCCTGAAAACTGCAGTTCAAGGAATATGTTGGCCAACTGTTTCCAGAGAACAGCCATGGAATAACGGAGTAGCTGAAGAAGAGTTGAAGGAGGCTGAGTTGTCTTCAAAGACTAGAAGCTTCAGAGATGAATGCTGTATAATGTTCTTCATGGCCACTGAGATTAGGACAAGAAAAAACAAAGTAAAATTAGAGAAAGATGGATTTTGATAGGTAGCCACCATTCGTATTGTAAAGGGTTTTACACTAAAATACTTGGTTGAAGCAAGTAATTGAATATGGTACACTGAAGTTTTTTGGAAACTACTTAGCCAGAGTTGCCACAGACCTCATTAAACCTCTGCTGGACTTTCTGAGGTTCCAATTTATCTTATTTTCCTATATTATATAACATAATTTATTTTATTCTCCATGACATGTAAGAAAGATTTGATTGCAAAAATACACCAAGAAAACTCAGAAGGATTATTTAGTATATTACAAGGTACAGAAAAAGACCTTGAATTATTTATCATTGAATGCTAATATTTTTATTAATTAGGTCCTAAAGTATATAAAAATGATGTAATATTAATTGCCTTGTGGGATAATAAACCAATATTTAGCAGGCTTAGACATAAAAAAAATCATACTTCAAGAATTTTCCTCGTCTGCAGAGAAGATCATAAAATGTGCTTTTCACTCATAACATAAATTAAAATTCACTGCTTGTATGTGCCCAGCATAGAACCCAGCCTTTTGTCATACATGAAAAGAAAGAAAATTACTTGAAAATTAGTGATGTTTTTTCTGTGGGATGAATCTCAACGGAGTTAATAACAAGCACAAAAACCTAAAACCTTGGTTTTTGAAACTGGTGTTTCTGAGGAAAAAGATATACAAAATCCTGACAGAAACATGTCTGTTCTCATGTTCTTGTTCTTTGATCCATGTCTATTTTAAGCAAATTTTTGCATACAGAACAAAAATTATTAGGCTTATATTTTTAATTTTTTAGAATGACAAGTACTATTTTACTGCCTGAAGTACAAAAAAAAATGAGACTAAGATTTCCATTTAATGGGCTGGAGATGCTGTTTGTTCAAAAACCAAGTGCCTTATTTTTTGAGTATATCCACCATCTTTTATATCACAGTTGTGGATTCTGCCACAATAGCCTAAATGTGCTTTCTGTCTGTAGAGTCAGACAGTATGTTCATCTGGCCTTCTGCTACATTAGCTTAATTAATTTTTGCTCTCATTAGAAATTGGTGTGTTAATGTACCACTACACTTCATTCAGCTAAACATGATAAAGCACTAATCTTGACCCAGTGAAGTTAACGTGAAGTTCCACATTGGCTTTGCTGACTCAGGAACTGCTATGAGATAATGTGGCAATGAGAATAACTGTTTCTTCAGATAAGCAGAAGACTCACTCTTATTCCTTTACTATGATATTAACTTAAGCTGACAATTTAGAGAAGGTTGCAGAACTGAATTCAGTGCTGAGCCCCCCTGGGTTCAGCAAACATAGCACCTCAAAATGGCAGCATCCTGCACTACGTCAACAGACCTTAAACATAAGCACTTTTTGAACGGTTATTTTGTATTAGTGAAGTGAAATTTTACTGAACTATGCCCTAAAAGTGTATATATATAAAAAAACCAAATAAGAGCATTGGGGCATTAGACATGACATATTTCAAGTATGACAGTGGGAAAAAAAAGTGCAAAAAAAGTTCACATAGTAGTTCATCTTGGTGGACATTACCACATGCTTGACCTGGCTTGAGCAAACAACAATCTGAGCAGTTGCATCACTTTTACTTGAAGGATTTTATTTCCTAAAAGTTGGTTTTGTAGTTGAAAGTTTCAAGTTTTCCTGGATTTGGCTGCATGCACTTCCTTACATAGTGGATGTCTGGTCCCTTTCCTGACTTGCACACAGGCTCTTCTTTTACTGCTTTTTAAATATATCTATTGTTAAAGGAGATCTTAGCCTCTTTAGATCCCATCAAGATCTAAACAGAAGATATATGGATTTCCTGAGAGCTGGAAGCAGTAATTCTATGGAGTAAAACTCTCAGATTTATGGATTAGTATGAAATTTCACCTGGCTGTTGAAGAGTATAAAGTAGAGTGGCACCCTTCTGATATACATTGCTTGTATAAGTTTTTATTGTAGCTAAGAATAATTTAGTAAGAATAGGTGTTTTTACATCATAAAGGAAAAACTGAAAACATTTTTATGCTTTCCGCTTTCTAAAACTTCCGCTTTCTAAAACAAATAGCTTACAAAGAGAATTTTGCCTGGTACTAGATTTCGGGTAAGAACTGAGATTTTATGCTAAGTTATAGATCTTTGAAAATAGGTTGTAAAAGTCACAACAGCTTTGAAAATACATAGAATCAAAGAATTACTGAATCATAGAATGGTTTGGTTTGGAAGTGACCTTAAAGATCATCTGGTTCCAGCCACCCTGCTGTTCGCTACATCAGGTTGCTCATGGCCCCATCCCATCAATCTTGCCTTGAACCGTTCCGGAGTTGGGGCATCCTCAGCTTCTCTGGACAGACTCTGCCAATGCCTTCTCTGAGTAAGGAGTTTCCCACTAACATCTAATCTAAACCTTCCTTCTTTCAGTTTAAAACCATTGCCTCTTGTCCTGTCGCTATCTGTCTGTATAAAACGTTCCTTCCCTTTTATAAGCCCCCTTCAGGCACTGGAAAGATGCAGTGAAGTCTCCCTGGAGCCTTCTCTTCTCCAGGCTCAGCAACTCCAGGTCTCTCAGCCTGTTTTCACAGGAGAGATGCTCCATCCCTCAGATCACCTCCATGGCCTTCCCCTGGACCATCTTTAACAGGTCCACATCTTTCTTGTGTTGTGTTGATATGGACTTTAAATATTGAGATAATAACAGGGATTTTTAAAAAGATATCTCATTATATGCTGAGAAGAAGTTTCTATGCTCTAAAATACTACAACATCTGAAGCTGACTCCCTGAGTTGCCACTCATTACTGCTGAAACTGAGGAGTTGTGGGTAACTGTAGATATTTACCTGTTTGTGTAAGAAGAAGCCAAATTTAAAGGTAGCTACAAGTAACTGTCAGACCCTTAGCTTTTGCGTCAACTATTGGCTCTGTAAGAGAGGATAAATCTAAAAACAATACAGTATTTTATATCACAGATATCTATCTATCTGCATATCTATCTATCTATCTATCTGATATATTTGTGACCTTGAACCACTAAATAGGTTTGGGCATGAAGGATTTTGAACAGAGCTAAAGAAAAGATGATTCATCCACAAGAAAAAGAGTAACAGAAACATGGTAAAGGTGTAGTAAGTAAATAACAACCAGGCTGGATTTGATACCGATTTATATGTTGTTGTCTATGCATAATGTGCCTATGAAATGTAATCAGCTCACAAGAATTGTGTTTCCTTTTATACTGATTAGAGTAGCAGTTTGACAAAGCTTCGTCCAAAGGCCAGCAACATCATGGGGGAGCCCATCTTCAGCTTGAGCAAGGTTTGCCACGTGAGACTCAACAGTAACTTGTGCAGTGAAAGAGGCTTAAAGGACTGCCACACAGTCTCAGGCTTTCCTGGTCTGGTGATGCAGAGCTACACTTCAGCTCTGAGTATGCTGTACATTTCCATCCAGGAGGCAGAGAGCTATTTGGCCCTTGCTTAAATTAGGTGTGCTTTATGAATGAATTATGTTTCTTTTCTCTGTACAAAGCTGTTTCCTTCGAGTTTCATTAGCATTATATAGATCAACATATATTTAATTATTTTATAGAACAGAATATGTAAGCCCACAGGGACATTACAGTGGATAAGCCACAGGGACATTACAGTGGATAAGCAAGCTTCAAAGATATTTAAAACTAAGGGCAAGAAGTTTTTCTTTGTAGACAGGGGAGAAAAAAAGAGAAAACAAAAACTGATACCATTTTGTTTTCTTCTGCTGGATTCACTGTAGTTTCATATATTTTTATTTATGCAAATGTGTGCTAGGTGTATTATTTATGTGTAATATATTATTCCTATGTTATGGTATGTTCCATCTTTAAGTATGAAAAAATTATTTGCAACACTAATAAAAGTAAGATATTTCATTGTTTCCACTCAAGTTATTAAAAATAAAATTAAATTAAAAATGTGGTTCAGGGTTTCTTCTATAGGAAAATTTGCATACAGTGTAAAAATATTTCAGTATTATGTAATTAATTTGTGATAAATACAACTAAATGATGTAAGTACTATTAGGCCATGAAGAAGTGCAGCTGAAAATAATAAAGGTTCATTCCAAGCCTTAGTCTAAAGAGACATGGCCTGAGAAATTACTTCAGTGAAAAAAAGAGAAAAGTTAGGAGATTGGCACTGATATATGGTGTTCATCATCCATAGATGAACTTTTGAGTCAGATTTATGTTCACAGTGAACTCAAATCAATAGAAGTGATGGCTGATGGGTATGAAACCTTTTAGTCCATTCTTTAGTTACAAGTTGGCAATCTTTTCATCAAAATCATGTCCAGAGCAAAACCTACTGCTAAATTACCTAAGGATTAGCTGCCTCAGGTGGGAAAAAAACATGCAAATTGATTTTGTGATTCAAGTATACTCAAAGACTTAGATATAAAAATATGATGAAATAATTTATTCATTCTTTAGAGGGAAGTGTTGGAAGTTGAAAAATAATAGTAAGTAATCTTTAAGCTATTCAAACCAAGTGTGTAGGAGAGATTAATTGCTTTTAGCAAACTCTTTAGTGAAGCATAGGCGTATTTCTGCTTTGTATGTTTGTACGTATGTATGGAAAATTGTCTTGACAGTGTTCTGGCTGAGATGTAAAATCTACCCATAATCCTTTTACCCACTGTGACAATTAATGAAAAAGGAGATCATTGCCATGTGCCCATTCCAAAGCTTTGTCTACTCTGTGTGCATATTCAAATAGAATAAAAAAAAGAGAGAAAAAACTATTAGTCCTGTTTTGATTTCATAGCACTTTTGAGTACACCGATATGGATTTTAGAGTAGTTATTTTTTAAAAAGTACTCACATAAAAGAGAAACCAAGTTTTCTTGAGACAAGAGAAATCCAGAGTATAATGAAGTTATATTTCTTTACTTGTTAGAAAAAAAATTTAGATGTAAAATAAATTTATCTCACCATAATTTACTGTTAAAACTATGCAAATATTATCAACAAATAATTATAAATATAGGCCTAGATGTTAATCTAGTAATGTCTATGAATTTCATAATATACTAAACATTTCTTAATTAGAGTTATGAAGTTTGAGGCAAGATATTTTTATTTAGCTTGAAATGTGTTACTGTCCCTAGTTATTTTGTGCTTGATGAACAGGTATAACAGACTTTTCTAAAACATCTTATTTTAACATCTATTTTTGCTTTGATTTTTTAATTGGTCAGATTCCAATAAATTAGGGATACTGAATCAATTTTATAACAAATATTCTGAGAACAGGTCAGAAAAACAGTGCAACAAATTGTAAATAATTTGGCTTATCCAACTCCACATGGGGTCAAGTGATGTTTTGTGGTATGCACTGTAGAGGCAACTTGATTATACAATTAATACAATATTACTTAAATTGTTTTTGAAAACAGGACTGTGCTTTGTACAGTTAAAAGGAATTTGATACAATTAACCTTCTTCCAAAATTGATTTAGAAGAATGACAGTGCTAAATGTAGTGGTCCTTAGTTCATGAGTCTCCCTATAGTTTGAGTTGTTGAAGTTTGTATGACATTTTGAAGGACAGACTTCCCATAATTGATTCATGTTTAATGTTAAATATGGTTTTATGCATTTGCATAAGCTTCATGCAGCTAGGGTTTCAAAAAGAGCAAAATAATTAAAAAAATTAAAAGCTAATCCCCCTCACCTCCCTTTGCAATTACACCCCCAAATATCTTCTTGAAGATGACGGTAATGAAGGATAGGGACTTTGCGGTTTGATGCAGGCTCCCCATGGTATTTCTTTGAACTGCTGAGACGTAGACACTTACTCTGTCTTGTTTATTCCAGTTTTCACAAACCTTGCCACTCAGTGTAACCATATGTTCAAAGCAAAACATAAAATGATGTAGTTTTAAAGGACTCATTAATTTTTCTTTGTACTCAAAATCAGCTCCATTAAAAAATGTAATACGCAAATTCTGAACTCGAACACATTCCAATTTTACTGCTGTTTACTTCAAAGGGTCCTGAAAAGAGTATGCTGGAGAATTGAATTCTTGTGTTGAAAAATTAATCTATCACTGACACTGACCCATTTTTTTATTCTCTCCGGTTTATGAATTTTTAAGCTTTTTATATTTGTAAGACAAGTCCATGCTTAAATGTCTTTCAGTATACTGCCCCTTGAAAGACTAAAAAGCAAACCATGCTATGCTTTTTAAAATCAGAAAGATAGTCTAGAAACTGCAATTGTCTTGACTGTTTCTGTTGAGGCCAAGACTGCTAAGTAGATTGTTCTATATGCAAAATTCATATATTTTTGAGCTGATGTTACTCATATGATTGACATTAACTGAGAAATTAAGACAAGTATTCTTGCCTTTACAAATAAAAAAGTGATATCAATTATTTTAGCTGTTACTTGGTGACACTTGTCATGTCTTATTTTACCTCCCCTGCTCAGGGAGATTTCTTAGAATCTTTGCTAGAAGCTTTAGAGACGAATGGAACTTCCAGCCTTTTGTGCTTTCAGATAGTTGTTTATTCAGTCTTATCAGAGAAATAGTCACAGACATGACCCAGACACAGAGAGAGCCAGAAAGAATGCAGTTATCAAGATCACACAGCCTTTACCTAAAGGTAAATCACCTAATAAAAACTTAAAAAGAAAGATATTTTTACTTTTCCACCAATGTTCAATAAATTGCTTTGTCACACAGACAGGAACTGCGGCATTTCTTGTCCAATCATCTTAAACTACTTTTACTGCAGAACACGGAACAGAAGAAGAAAGAAGAAGGTCTGGAGAGCAACTATCCTCTATTTTGAAGTTTTTGCTTTTTATCTGTTTACTATATTAACCAACCCAAAGACTCCAGATTTTTCACCCTGTAACAATCTTACATAATATTCTATCACCTAGTTCACACTAAAGTTGATGCTAATTCTTCCCAAAGAGTTGGTAATTTCCTCCATGGACAAAGGTCAAAGACAGTGTTGTCCAGAGGGGTAGGAACCTTCAAAACAGGCAGAGAAATATTCTCTGCACTCTAGATTCCAACACTTGGAAAAAGTAATAGCTTGCTCTGTGTTCCACAAAGATTATGAATCTCTGTAGGCCACAAATAACACTGCAAGTGCTAATGCTTCTCTGCAATACTCGGTCCATCTGACTGATCCAAAATGCTTGCACCATGTGCTCACCCTTCTGTGAAGGCAAGACTAAAGCAGCTACAAGATTAATAGAGAGGTTGCAGCATAGCCAATTCTACAACTATAAGTTCTATATCCAGAGAAAACTCCAATAACAATGTTCAAATAGACAGTCATTTCTAAATAAGCAAATAACATAGAGTGCCCCCCTCCCCCTCCCC
>VZTH01005505.1:72609-98265 GCA_013397815.1 Aleadryas rufinucha
CCCCCCAGCCATTTTGATGTGGTTGATGTTCTACTGGGTAATATAAGTGTAAAGAAGGTAGTTAGAAATTTACTCTCATTGCTGTGGAGCATGCCACAAACACCACAAATCAGTGTCTTCCCTTAGCTCATCCTGAAAACATTTTGAATCTTCACACATATACACACCAGAAGTTACTGGAAGTCAGTATCACTACACATCTCTTTCTGCTTATTTGAAAGAACATTTAAGTATTTAAATTCTTAAGGCATTAGATGATGAAATTTTCATGTATTGCATTGCTCTATAATTACTATATAGTTAGATTTAAATAGAGTGAATGTGGTTTATAATATCTGATTATAATAATATTATGTTATTTGGTGTATATAATTATTACTGCTAATGGCAAACTATGATTATTATGTTTCTTGGAATAATTTCTACAATGGAATTTTGAAAGTCTCTTGTAAAGATTCATCAAATTAATTTTTCCAAGAGGTCATTTTGATTTTCTAAAGCTGATATGATTATTTTGACTGTTCTAAATAATTTCTGGAGATTCAGTAACTTTCTCTTTTGTAGCAATCTCTACTATAACCAAAGGGAGGAAATTCAGTGTTCTGAGAAGAGTGAACAATAATGAAACATGGTATGTTACATCTGCTGGGTTGTAAAAGATGATACAGTATACAAGAAATAGGATGTTCCAAATTATGATCTGGAAACTAGAAGAATAGAGTTTTATATTTCACTTGAAATGTCTGGTTTCACAAAGAAATTATCTTTGTGGATATGTGCAATATTTAATAGCATACATTTTTAGTAAATATATGCAGTTAGCTGAGTGGTGCCATAGAGTAAAACGAGGCATGGGAGGCTGCTATACAGATAGGCATATAGTATCCAAATATTTTTCTAGTTTCCACAGACTTTTTAGAGTGTGACATTTTCTTATTATGATGTTGAGAGAATTTGAATTATACTATAGAAAGTGTAGTGAAGTCTTACACTGAAAGAAAATGCACATCTTGTTTATCCATTAAGCTTTCAAATAACAGAGGATCTTAACCAGAGCTCCAGATTATTTAACATAATTAATTATATGACAAATGTAATGAAATTTAATTTTAGCAGCTTTAATATGAAGAACCCCCAAAACATTAGAGATTAGCCAGTTGTCTTTCAGATAGGAAGCAGTTATTGAAAGACCTTGTTAGCCATCTGGGCATTTAACCATGAGAAAAAAGCTGTGGGGTCCCAGGCCTCATTAGCTCATAGATCTCATGTTAAGGAAGGCACTCACCTCATGCCTTCTTGTGAATGCAGTTGAGGCTAAGTTTGCAGCTGAAGGTGGCATTGCAAGGTATAACCTAAATTAAGTCATAGACCTGAAAAAAAAAGGAAAATTGCACAACAACATCCAGTAACATGAACAAAAATGTCCCTGTGGGTTTTGCTTATTGTCACATCTACTTGACATCAGTAGTTAAATGTACAGTAATAAGAGTGACTTAATCACCAGCCATTGGCACAAGGAGCGGAAGGAATGGGTATAGTTGACGCTGCTTCAATCTTTTTTATATTTTTCAAAATATAAAAAGCTTTTAGCTTCTGCATCCAGTCCTTATTCTCACTTACACTTGTCTACACCTTTTGGCACCTAATGCCACTGTCAAAGACAAAATGAATGACTGTAAATACATTAAATGGACACTTGGTCTGAAATAAAAGGGTCTCTTTAGGAGGTTGGGTGGAGAGGGAAATAAAAAATTTACTAAATTATTTGTACTTATATGTTCTAGAAACATTTAGGGGAAAATGTTCCAGTTCTAGTTCTAGTTTTGAAACACCTGTTTTGCTCATAATACAGTCCTTCAGGGTTGTACCTGCTTTTTGTTCTCTGAAACCCTGAATAACCTGAAGTCTGCAGATGGTCTTTTCTTCAGGATTCATAACTTTGCTAATGAATGCCACCTCAGACTGAATTTGGAATTGTGGCTTACATGTTATTTTTTATTTTTGTTTCTGTCAGGAAGCGTAACAAATTGTGACATTTTGTACCTATCTACAGATGCAGGTCCTGTTCTATTCTTAGTTTCAGATATGACTTGAAAAACATGATATGAGATTCAGAATAAATATGCTGAGCTAGTTATGATTGTAACATTGTGTCTGGAGGACAATTCTTCTCTAAAATGAGTGGAACACTAAAAAGTCTAATTATCTTAAGTGTCTTGCATACTGTCTAGTTTGTTACCAGTTTCTCAGACTGATTGTAATTTTAAATCATGTTGTTTAGGAGGAGTGCAATATGTTAGAAAAAAATACTGAATTATCCTTTTACCTATAAGCTTCTGTTTGAGAAAAGTCATCCAAAAATAAATTCTTTTCTCTTGGAAACCAGCTGTCACTTCCTTCAAAATCTGTGCTGCATAACAATTCCATTACAATTTTTGTGAAGAAAATGTCATTGTTTGTTTTTTTGTCTTTACCTAAAACTGAGCAAGATGGATACTATAGATAAATAAGAATCAGATGTTATAAGTTTATATACATAATGAAACTGTTGAAATTATGTTTTGCAATTGTCCTTTGGCTTTTGCATACACAAGTGGAAGGGAGAGCCCTCTACTATCTAAGTCCTGTAGTCTAGGTTTTTTTGTAAAGAAATTGAATTTTTCTTAAATTGAAGTAGATGTTACCCTTTCAGTAATAAAAGGTCACATTACCAGGATGTGTCTGGACACACAAGTACTTCATCACTCAGGTAATTTTAACAACAGAACAACCACACCCACAGTTGTGTTTAGGGTTTCAAGGTTTTATGCCCTCTATGTAGTTAAATACTTGGCTGATTAGCCATGAATAATTTTTATCTCTAAGGGCTTTTAAAATTTGACTTACTTCTATGACACCTGAAAGCTTTCTGAGTTAAATCAGTAGTAATAGCGAGTGTCTAAAGAGTTTTTTGGGATGTGACACTAGTTTCCTAAAATAAAAAATTGACTGGAACAAACAGTTATGATTTTTATCTTGTCACATATTTCTGCTACACATTTCTGCAACTTTCCTTATTTCCTCTCCATTTTCAGAATAGTCACCTAGTAGAAATCAATATGATGAGTGCTTTTGTTACTATAAAATTATTTTTTAAGATTTTTTTTTAATTGATTGGTTTGATGGAGATGAAAGTAGTACGGCTTCATATATTTTCATTTATTCAGAATGTGTAGTTAATACCCTCTCTGAAAATATTTAGTATGCATATATATATATATATTTATATGAAAAGGAGCCAGGAATGAAATAATATTTTGCTGCTAGTCAAGCTCAAATGTGAGCAGTTCAAAGAGATTTTTGGCTTTGGTTATCTGCTCTAGATGAATATTATACACTGTGCAGTTGCTTCCTTGTAGCCATGAGCAGTATGTACCCCTGCAAAAATAATTGGAACTTTTTAATCTAAAAGGTAAATTCAAATAACAGGGTAATTTCCAAATTGCTCTCCCTGCCTCTTTTCTTTTTTGAATTGCTTTGTTTTCTGAACACCCACCAGAGACCACTTTGTGTTTTCATACAGATAAAGGAGATCAAACCTCTTTTGCATTTTGTTTGGTACATTTAGGTTTATTTCTTTGCATAACACATTAAGCAAAAGCTTTTTTAAACTCATTCATATATTCTCCTGAGGAAATATAGCTTGTCAAAGGTGGTTTATAGGAAATGTGACTGCTTTAATTTGCTGCATCAGCTCACTGTGGCCCATTAAAATTGTGTGAAGCAATTTTTGCTCAGATGTCAATATGGACATGTTGCAGTTTTATTCATCTTCTGTGTAACATTTGCATTGATGATGTCCCTTCTTTGCAATTGTCTTGTACCTTATGAATTGGGTGCTGCAAAGAACTGTGCTAAGGCATCTATTTCCTCTGTAAAAAGTGCACTGCACTGCAAATACAATACACACAAACACGTGCTCTTGACCCTCTATCTCTTTATGGCATGTTTCTTATCTGCCCAAGAGCAGACATACAGACATGAAGTCTTGTATCTCCTGACTGCTCTGTTGCCTCTCCTTTTCCTCCTTGACATGTTGGGGAGCATCCATAGCCCTTGTGGTAATGTAAAGGACTTGCTAAACATTAATAAACCTAATAATAATTAATTGTGATAAAAAAGGCAGAGGGAAATTATGCATAATGAATCTAACAAGGGCATTAAGTAAATAATTAATTAATTGCACTGGATAGATATTTCTGGTCTAATGAATTATCTTTATTCAAGAAAAAACCCAATACATAACCACTTTATAATTCCAGAACATGTTACTTGCTTGCAGTGAAATAGATGTGTTAATATTGCAGCATGGTATTCATGCACTTCTTCTGATATTATTTTCTCCTTTTGCTAAGGCAGTGTCTCACAGGGGAGAGTTATTCTGGGTCTGTCTGTTAAATATGTCATGCAACTAACCCAGATCTGAGGAGCTAATTATGTTATCTGTGATGTTATTAAATAATTATAGTCCTTGAAATCAGGTCAGAAGTAACAGGACATCCCTGTAGTGCAGTATTCACAGTTCATCCAGAGAGCTAACTTTAAAGAAAAAGCGAGAGAGAGGAATAAAATGCTTGTAGGCTTTAACCTATTTACTTCTGTTGTCATCTGTACACTCATAGCTAGCTTGGCTTTGCACTTTCCAGATTGATCACGCATATTGTGTCCGCAGCCATTGTTCTCAACATAGTCTGGAAAACTGAAAACCACTCATCTTTTAGCAGTTCAAAAGCTTTTTTTTTTTTTTACTTCCTGGCTCCCAGATTTCTAATTTTTTTTTCTCCAGTGGTTTGATCACACACAGAGACTATTTTCTGAGACAAACTCAGTGTGGAAAGTAGGACACTATATGCAGTCAGACTTAACTATGCACCTTGAATACCGTTGAGAAATGAGCTGCTCGAAAGCTAGCAATTCTTGTTTTGCTAATTTTTATTACAGAATCACAGAATAATTTGGGTTGAAAGGGACCCTAAAGATCATCTAGTTCCAGCTCCTCAGCCTCATAAGGAAGGACTTCTCCCACCAGACAGGGTTGATCAAAGACCTGTTCAGCCTGGTCTTGAACACTTCCAGGGATGAGGTATCCACAACTTCTCTGGGCAACTTGTCCAGTGCCTCACCACCCTCACAATAAGGAGATTCTTCCAAAAAACTAACATAAACGTAGACTTTTTCTATTAAATCCCATTCCCCATTGTCCTATTACTACACGCCCTTGTAGAAATCCCTCTCCAGCTGTCCATTTCAGGTACTGGGAGGTGCTAAAAGATCTCCCCAGAGCCTTCTCCAGGCTGAACTCTGTCTTCTCAGAAGTGCTCCAGCCCTCTGATCATCTTCCTGTCCCTCCTCTGGACTTGCTCTAGCAGGTCCAGGTCCCTACTATGCTGAGGGATGAGCTGGATGGTGGGGTCTCACCAGAGCAGAACAGACGGGCAGAATCCCCTCCCTTGCCCTGCTGGACTCGCTGCTTTGGATGCAGCCCAGGCAGTGCTAGGCTTTATGGGCTGCCAGTGTACATTGCCAAGTCATGTCACACTTTTCATCCACCAGCACCCACAAGTCCTTCTCTCCAGGGCTGCTCTCTATCCGTTCTACACTCGGACTATACTTGTGCTTGGGATAGCTCCAACACAGCTGCAGGATCTTACAACTGGTTTTCTGAAAGTCATGAGATTCCCATTAACCCACTCCTCAAGCTTACCAAGGTCCCTCTGGATGGCATTCCTTCCCTCCAGCATGTTGGTTGCACCCCACAACTTGGTGTTGTTGGCAAAGTTACTGAGGGTATTCTGATCCCACTGTCCCTGATGCTGACAAGGATGTTAAGCATTGTCCATCCCATCACCAGCCCCTGAGGAATGTCGCTCATCAATAACCTCCACTTGGACTTGGAGCCCTTGACTGTAGCTTTTTGAGTACAACCATCTATCCAATTCCTTGTACCCTGAGTGCTACATCTGTCAAACCCATGTCTCTGGCTTTAGTACGAGCAACACTTCCAAAAATTCTGGGTCTGAATGGGATGGAGTGAGCTTTCTTCATAGCATCCTCTATGGTACTGTGCTTCAGATGTGTGACCAAAACACTGCTCATAACAATGCCACCACTTTCAGACGTTGCTGAGCAATGCTTGCACAGCACCAAGGTCTGAGCAGAGCTAGAAGACTTCACAGTTCATGAATTCTACTAAGAGCATCTTGTGAATTTTTAAAAGAACCTATCCTTCTATAAGAAATTCTTACACATGTCGAAGGCATAATTAATGGACTTGGTTGTGTTTCCATTGTCTATGCTGACCAGAAAGATACTGCAATATCTTTTCACAAGTCTCCCATATCCCTGAGAATTCTATTCTTAGATATTTGAAAATTTACTGGCATTTCATTGAAGTTAAATTGCTCAACAAATTGAAGGTTTGTCATCAAACTGTGAGATACTGTTCATTACACAGTCTGAGTTAAAAAAATCATTGTGTTCAGAGAGTCATATAGAAAGTCATACAGCCAGGTTAAGAACTGAGGGCTCTAGTTACAGGGAAATGGATTATGCAGAATTAAGTCTTCAAACTGCACATTTCATTTTGTGCCCAAGACAGCATGGCTGTCACAGAAATATTTCAGCCAGTGTAATACTTCTCATAGCCACCATGTTATGTCCAAATCAGTTTAAAGATGACTGCCAAAAATGATGGAGTTTCCACTGTGGGGAGAAGTCCTCCCTCTGAACACCTTGTTTGTATCATAAATATTATTTTTTTTAATTGCAAAAACTTGTATTATCCTCCACAGAATTATCCACAGAAATGGAAAATTAAATTTGGTTAAAGATTATATTAATGACCTTTGTCAGCTACTTACCAGATAGATCCTCTTGAAGGCAAAGTCACTAATAGGGTGAGTCACTATAAGGGTGATTATCTTATGCATACTTGCATAGGATGGGTTCAAAGTCTGGTCATGGGCTTTTTTGGCACTGTGTCATGTCATTTTCATGTGAGGAAACAGACAGTGGTTAGTATATAGGAATCTGAATGCTTTTGAGATGCTTATGATTGGTAAATTCCTGACCTAATAAATGATGTGAAATTGAAAATACAGCATGCTTAATCCTAAGTGAGAGAAAAAAAATATTTTCCACACTTACACACATTGAGTTTTACTGATTATTTTACAATTTCACAGATTGCGGCTTTTTCATCATTAAACTACTACAGTAGTCCATATGATAAACTGCTCCATAATATGTTTTAAAAGAAGTGTGCTAGGGTATTTCAATCTGCATGTTCTTTTATATTAAAAAGAGAACACTTTGAGATAGAACAGAAAAGTAACTGATGCTTATAATTTTCCTCATCTTGCAGAAATTAATAATTTACTTAAATTAAAAATAATGAAGTGAGAGGACTAAATTCATAGTATATTTTAGCAAAGTAGCTTCACTGTTGGTTCTAGAACTCCCAAGTGTCAAACTAAAAGCCTGTGTATTCCCAGAAAAGTGAAAAGTTACAGGCTATGTACAATAGCATTCTCCTTGTGGAGGTTCTATAAAGAATAATTTATTCCAAGAGGAATAAATCATCCTCTTTGAGATGTAGATCACAAACTATTTTCTCTGCTCACACTATCCCTCTTTGTACCTGATATCAAACTAATGCAAAACATATTCCTAAGGTTTTCATACTCAGCTGTCACAAAGATTTTTATGATGCCACAACAAAAGTTAAATTTGACTCTTATGTTTATGTGTGTAATTGACTGCTTAGTTTTCTAAGTTCTAAATTTAACCTTTTATAGCTTTGTTAAGACTTACCACTCAGTTCTCTCTCTGACTAAGAGTTATCTACAGGTTGTAGTGGAGTGTGAGAAAGAGGGATGATCAAGAAACCAGTCACCCACTCTAATGCATTTACACAAGGTGTGACTGAAAATATCACAAAATTATGGAAAACTGTTCGTGTTTGAAAATAATTGACGTCAAAATCTTGAAAGCTCTTCCAGTTTGTTGGCAATTATTTAAAATCTACTTTTTGGAATATTATGACACTATAACATCATTATAAGATTCTTATAATATTATAGCTTGTTCTGTATTAGAAACCAGATGAAGGCATGCTTTTCCAAGAAAAACATAAATATGGCTTTTTTAAAAGCCAAGGACATACTTTTTTCTTTGCCTTGCAAAAGGAGAACCTATGACAGTGCCATTTGCTAATAATGTGTTTGTTATAGTTAGCTAAATCATTTTTGTGTGGTATTTCCCTCAGGTATCAAAAAGTTCTTACGGGTACAACAAAATACTCAGCAGAAAAGGAAGTATCCGTAAACACAGCAAACACTGAGAGGGCATAGAAATCTATAAAATGACAGAGCTCTCCATGGGCACTTGTAGTTGAAACATTGACTGGGTCAGATGTGACAGCATAAGTGGCTGTTTTGATACCTTTGGGTCTACAGCTACCGCAACACAAATCTTAAACTTTTAAGTGTATAACTTGTCTCTTCAGCACAATCAATTCTGAAGACCATGCAATACTAAAATTCAAGGCAGCTACAAATCAATTATGGCTGGAATTGAGTGATAACAATAGAGGGTGAAAGAAAGATTGTTAAATACCTAATTTTTACACATATGTCAAAATACTCTGAAATGCATCGTTATAAGCATTTTCCTCTGGAAAAGATGGGTTTACTCTTTTTTTTGCCCTCACCTTCATGTTTATCTTTAGGTCAAACTAGAATCTTAGCATTGTTTTGCTAGGGCTATTAATTTTGTTGGCTGATCTTATACTCAGTTAGGTATATTGAGAGTTCAGCAACTGAAGAAGAGAAATAGAACAACAACCATGATTCAGAATATTGGAAAGGTCAGAGCAGCATGCAGCACTTCTACTTCATAAAATATATGTTGCACTATAATTTTTAAAATTTTATTTTAATAACCAGCAAAACATGAATCTAATTAGCTAATCACTTTAATCAAAATAAAACTAAAATTGATGCACTCACAACAGTTTTCAATGATAGCTTTATTACCTACACCTTAAATTTATCCCTTCTGAAAAACTAAGATTTGGAGTGAGGGAAAATTCAGTGGAAGATCCAGTTGTCATATGTAGAGCTGTGTTTTTTATCTGAGGTTCACGAATGCTTCTTAATTTGTAATATATGCATATAGTTAAGAACAAACAAAACCCTGTGGCAAAGTGGGAAATGAAGGACAGTAATATTACAAAGGAAATTCTGAAATGATTGCCTCTGTGAATGACTCTTCCTACTTAGTTGCAGCAGCCTACTTAAAAATTAGACGTTTTTAATTTTTCAGAACTCATTCCCATACTTTCACTATAAACACAAAAATATTTTGATGATTACTTTTCTTTTGATCTTGATAATTCATGCTCAAAAAGGTCAGAGTCCTTTTTAATGATTTATGTTCCTTAAACTTTATTTTTCCTTTCCTCCCCACTACCCCTAGGAAGTCTAAAATAGTTGCTATATCTGATCTCATTCTGTTCAAACTCAGACAAAGTTCAGTCTGTGAGGAAGTGATACAGGATTAATGTGTCAGTAATTGTTCATCACCAGCTGACATGAGAAATAGCTGGACTGACAGAGTGCTGGCAGATGAACTTCCAGCTAAAGGAGCTTTCAGCTAAAAGGGATTAAGGCTCGAGTTAAACCTTTGACTGCCAGCCTGAGAATAAACTAAGGAAATGTACTTTCTTTGTGTGAATTTACATACTGGTTTTTTTTTCCAAAGCAAAATTATTTTGATGACTACAAAACTTCAGTGATATTTTTTGGAAAAATTGTTTGACCAATACAATTTTTCTGTGGTAGAATATCTGAAGGCAAGAGTCTGGCTGTTTACCTGCCATAATAAAAGGGAATCATTGATCTTCGTCATCTCACACTGCCAATTATCCTGCCACGGTTTGTTTGTCAGTACCTTGGGTGAAATTGGTCAAAAGCCTTTGGTATCCTTTCACAAAAATAATTTGTTTTATTGTACAAGCTTTCACCACTGTGGCTTCAGTATATAACTTCTTTAAGAGCAAAAGAGCTGTTCAGTTTTCTAGGTTTTTTTGCTACTAAACATGTTTTACCCTGACTGAGATGGCACAAGTTACCAATTGAATGTAATCACTTAACTGCAACATACTCTAATAATCCTTTTCTGTGAGAATTACTTTAGGTGAAACATAAAACAATAAGGCAGTAAGAACAAAGTTATCGCAACATAAGGCAGCAGAGACTCATACACAAAAGCATTGTCAACGTAAAGAAAAGAAACATGTAAAAATGTATGCCCATTACAATTTAAGAGCTACATTACCATAGTAAGGAGTCTTTATGTTCTGGACCATTTACTGAAATTAATCTTTGCAACGTTCATGTTTTGCAACATTCAACTAGTTGAAACTAGTTGTTTCAACTAGTCATGAAAGCTGAGTGTGAAGAATTTTATATTTTTAATGGAGAAGCAAGGGTGCAATGCCTTGTGTAATGAGTCAGTAAAAGAACTGCAAATTTGCTCTGAACCAGAGTTCTACATCTTCAACTTAGATTTCATCTACTGGCCTAGTGAGCTATGGTATAGTTTGTAGAGGTTGTACTGGTTTCTAACAGATAAAAATGCCTAAAAATACTAAAATTACAACAAAGTAAAGAAACTGTTTCCAGAAAGCAAGGATAACATATATAGGGGAGAGTACAGGAACAGGAAAAATATCTGATGAAGGCTAAATACACAATAGGAGTGACACTGTGTAATAGTTCTTTTAAAAAATGTATATAATCATACTCTCTGAGATTAAAAGTTTGTTAAAATTTTCAATAAGAATTGCTTGGAAGACATCAAATCATTTAAAATCATTACGCAAAGCAGCATCATTCAAAATCACTTGATATTTGGCATCTATGTTTGTGACTGACCAAAATAAAATATGCCAGTGTGCATGAGCTTAGGGCCCAGATTCACATAGAGAGGGAACTGCATTTATTATAGAAGATATAAAGCTTAAAAGAAAAAAGAAGCAACTTTATGCTCGGGGCATCTTCATATGTGAATGGAGTAATTTTGCTCACAAGATGGGTCCTATATTTTTCATTACCTTGGAAATGACAGTCCTGTATTTTTAAAGTAAATTGTAACAGTCTAAACATGTGTCAGGTAGTTATGAAGCATCAAAGAGCTGGTCTTCCACAACATTACTGAAAATTTATGTTCCTAAAGAAAGAGGATATTGAGTCCCATACAAAGAAGATACAGATATCTAATTATTAACTCAGTATCCAATATTACCATTCTGGCTTGGTATTTGTGTATTTTACAGTACATCTTCCTTATGGTATCAAAAGAAATATGTTACATGTACTGAGAAGAGAACTAGTACATCTGATTATTGTTGATGAAAAGATAAACCCGGATAAAGAACATTTGTCACACACATAGGAAACCCCCCACACTAAGAAAATTATTAGAATGGGAGAAAGCAGCAACAGCAGTTAAAGACAGCTTGGAAGAATTAAAGGCAGAAACTATTTCAAGAAGCAAAGAAAGTGAGTGGTACTTTCAATAGCAAGAATAAGGCTTTGAACTTGATAGTGAATATGAGAAAAAAATGAATGGGGGCATTCAGAGACACATGAAAAATTCTCAAAGAAATTCTTCTCCAAAGAGAAGAATTCAACCTAAAAATAAAATTTTCTGTAGTTTGAGGGCATAAGATGTGAAAGAAGAAGAAAGACAAATTCAAATACATCTTAAATTAAATATTTAATTTAATATCTGTCTTTGTGTTCGGAATCAGAACATATGATGTAGGTACTGCCAGGGTTTCCAGAACTGCTATTAGAGTATAAAAGTGCAGCAGCAAAGTCTCACTATACAACCAAGTATGTGTCAAGCTTGTGAGACTGCATCCAAAAAGATGAAAAACAATGGCTGAAAGCCATGTGAATCAAGCTAGAGATTTGTTCCTACTCCATTCCACATTGTGCATGAGGTGACCCCAAACTCTTCAGGCTTCTAAGTGGCAGTTTCAAACTTCTAGGCTGAAATCAAAATAGATACTTTCAGGACAACATCTAAAAGATACATTTAAGAAGAGAAAGGGAGGGAAAATTTTAAAAGAGCAAAACAACATTTACTGTTTTCACAAACATGAGTAGAATCTTCTAAAGCAAACTGTGAAAGTATACCGGGTAATTTGTTTAATTTATGAATATTTGTCATGCTGGAGAGATGGAGCATTTCATAATCCCAAAGAACAGATCATTTTTCAAAAGACAGCAACCACCGTAGTTCCAAAATGTGCTTTCCAAGAGTTAAAAGAAAAACACAAACAAAATATAAGATGTATCAGTGTCCTCAGATGCTGTGGTCTTATATGTTCCACTATCAAGAAGTTAGCTGTGAATTATAAGAGACATAGAAATGACAGTAATTAGTAGAGCTTTTCTCTGACAATTTATTATCTGATGAATGTAACCTATTTCTTTTCAGTTTTGCAATTTTTCCTGGGTATTTTGAGAGAATGTATTTTTAATTGGTACTTTGAGCAGCTTGTTCAAATATGTTTTAGTGAATGGGTGGAGTATGAACTCTTTCCCCTTTGAGATTTTTGCTATTCATATATGAATAAATGGCCATTTGAGTGACATAACATTTTTTTTCCTGTCTTCACCAAGGTGGATGAAATGCTTTAAGCAAGATTAAAACATATACTGAAAAGCTTTTTCTCCTTTTTTTCCTCCCCATATTGATATTTAAGACGAGAAAGATGTCATTCCCTCCCTGGAAGAAATGGAGGTAGAGTGAAGTGTAGAGTGTACAAGTCAAATGAGAAAATACATGAGACACTTAGGTAGACAGTGGAAAAAGGTATAATTTATGACTGTTACAGGCTTGAAGAATCAATAGCTCGGTATCCATTCTGGCAAACTAAAGGAATCTTGAAGAATCTGAAGATGAAGGAGAAAAAAAGATGGGAGGTAAGTGGAAAGGCAAAAAGGGAAGGTTATAGAGTCAGACAGATAACTGCCTTGGGAGGAATAGGAAAACAACAGTAAATCCATAGAAAAACAGCATTAAATAATATTACAGGTAATATTAGGACAAGTAATAAGGCAGTCATAAATGTGGGACTTAAAAGACAAATTCGTGGGCAAAATGCAGCAGTTAATATGGCAGATATTAGAAATTAGTACAACAAATAATGAGACAGAAATCAATAAGGAAAAAAAGCATGTAATCTGACAGGTGATAAGGCACTAGGCAATATGGCAAATGAAAGCCACCGAAAATTGTTCAAGTTTAATGGGATTTTGTCACTTGTCTCATTTATAATTGGCAAGACCTAATGCTGAGTGGAGCTCTTTGCCTTCATGCTAAATAGTTCTAAGAGATAGGCAGGGAGCTACCCTGTGAACTGAAAAGCTATAACAGAGGAAGAGGTGTCTTCAAAGACTATAGTCTGACACCTTTTATAATGAACTACAGTGTTATTCAATAAAAGCAATATAAGGAGTAATAAGCCGTCCTAGGTATAGGACATGACCAGGTGAATCTAGGGACACATTTAAAGAGAAGTAGATAACATTTATAAAATAATATCTGGCATTTAATTTCAGGATTTTCCACACAATTTAATTTTTTCTCTAATTATCAGAACAGTTTATACTTTGCTCTAAATAAAAGATCTATCCCAAATGTTTAAATTCTCAGTTGTGCTCTTCTGTAGAACACTTCTTCACAGGTATGTACATTTAGTTTTTGTTAAAATCTAGGTCCATAGGCAAGTGCTGACACCTGACGGCAAATCAATTTCCTTAGTCAGAAATAATTAGTCCAATTCTTATTTGGATTTAAAAAGAGAACAATTACATGTGTACTGAGTGTGTGTGTACTTTCCTTGATATTTATTTCTCACTGAGGATGTCTACCAGGACTTTTATAAGTCCTACCTCCCAAGGGAAGATTTGCTGTCACACAGTCACAAGTGTGGGTAGAGGTGGATGGCAGCACATTGTACCCATTTTATAATCCTCCACGTTTTATCACTCAAGTAGTCACAAAATAATGGGATGAGTTCTCTATAGATATGGCATTAATATGTTCCTGCATGTTTGAGCAGTTCTTAATAAAATGTTTTATACCTATAGAAAGAACTGTTGCAGAACTGAGAAACATTAATTACTACACTATATTCCTGAATTAAAAAAAAAAAAAAAAAAAATCAAAACCTCTACATTTTTCCACCTGAACGGAATATGTTTTTTATGTGGACCATATGGCAGAAGGCACTGGGAACAGGAGGGATATGCAAAAGTTGAAAGATTGAAGAATATAAAATATTGTTTGAAATAAGTCTTGTTAAATCAATTTTTTTGGTAACATTTATATTTTTATAGAGGTTTCTGGATGTTTTTGAGCAAGCAGTCCTGTTTTTGTTTGCATATGCAGTCAGGGATCTCATAATAAAGTGCAAATGCTGGGTTCATGTGAAAATACTAGCTCTTGTGATGCTTAAGCTACACATCCAAATACTTGATAGGAAAAAGAGAGAAAACAGATTACAAAATATGTTGTCAATAGGTTTACCATGTATCTTCCTTCACCCTGTCATACAAGGACGCCTGTTATTCCATCATTTGAAACCTGTATAGACTGGAAAATACAATGCACTTTCTTAAAAATGGGCAAGGAAAAGAGATTAAAACACCTCATGTGTCTTTGACCTCTTTAGTTCTCATGTCCAGTGGCTTGTAGGACTCCTTGACTGCCTGAAAATTCTATTGCCTTCACATACTCCATAGGTCAAAAGCCCAGGAGTACCAAGGTTTCTTATTCCATAGTCTTTTATCTAAATCTTCTATGCAGCTGCCCTTGCTGTAACTGTGTTAGTGATGAACTTTGCTCAGGTGACAAACTGCCCTGGGGTTGCTGAAGAAATGCTTTAGATAGCCTGTTACTGGGCATTCTTAAATGGCGTTTCTGAAGTGTCATCTCTTTACCAGAGTTAGGGCTCCTTGAGCATAATCTTTACTGTTTTACTTTAAGCATATTACAGAAAACCTTCAGTAAAACCTGAGAAGCTGTGTATTGGAATTTACCCTTTTACAAGTTTCAGAGCCGTACTATGAAGAATCCCAAAGTGCTGTTTCTAAGGATGATTTTTGTTGCTGATCTCATTGAACTCCCACACTGAAGTGAATTGTATAAATAAATTATTATTTCTGTTAACCCTTTATTCAGCACATGCTTTACTACAGTAAACTATCCAGATAAGCCAATTTTATCAACTATTTTCACAGTTTCACCATACAAGTAGGTTCTGTTAACATCTGTGACAGTGTTTTCATGAATTCTCTATTATTTATTAATAATAAGAACTACATGCTGTAAAGAATTAGAATGACCATCTGTTTTTCATTTGACTTATTTATGTAACAACTGCCATTTGCAAAACCCACATTTCCTCCAAGCAAAACACCCTTGATACCATCTTCAGTAACATCTCCTGAATATTTAGTGGTTTTAGTTAGCTGAATAAATAGCACAGTTTTTTCCTTTTGCTGATATGTTTCTCTTAGGAAGAAGAACTGACAGTGAACATGTACCGTTTTGTTGCTGTTCTGTTCATTGCTGAGACTAAGCAAAGTCCTGTTTTTCTACATTCAGGAGAAACAGCGTATAAAGGAGAGCTTCCTATTTAGAAATTAGAATCTTTTATGCCCGTGAGAACTCTGCTCAAAGGTTGCTTTGTTTCATGACTTCACTGCAGGACTATTGCTTGTTTGGCTTTCTCCTGTGATTCTAACTTTCAGGCATACACAGCTGCAGCACATCCGTTCGGCCACCCCCCATATCGTTAAGAATCTGTTACCAGGGAAACAATTTTCCTCCTATGGCTTAGGTACTCATTAGCTGTACCAGGTATTCCATCCCTGTGGCAATAGCCTCCACTTTTCAGCTATCACTACACTAAGGTAGATTTAAATATTCCTCCTACTTAACCTGTTAGAGTGATGCTTACCACAGCTGTCCACTTTAATCACGTCTATGGCTGGCAGCAAGTAGTCTCCTAAAAGCAGAACAACAGTACCAGGCCAGTGAATGCATAGAACAGATGTCCTGAGTGTATTTTGTGTGAGATTTACTCTAATAATGAAGGACTCTCTGGTGTGAAAAGCAGAAAAACATCCTGATCCAAAAGAGTTTGTAAATAACATACAAAAGTAAGACAATCGTGACAACCATGGTATTCATGTGGTTTGTAAGGAAAAAAGTCTCAAGTGATTCTATTGGTCACAGCGATTCTGCTGAAATTATTTAAGAGTAAAATTTCATTCAGTTATCCACTGAAGAGATTATGTGTCAATATCACAAATCAAGGTTATATCTTTGTGTCTGTATTTGCAGACTAGAAAATGTTTACATGTTTTCACTTGTAACTTCAGTCAGTGTCTGCATAGTAACCTAACACAAAAACTTCCAGTATAGTGATAGAATAGGAGTAATTGTCATAATTCTGACATTCTGCCTTGAGTGGAACACTCATTCCAAGATTTCCTGAACAACCTGTATTCTACAATACTTCTTTCTTAAAGAAGAAGCTAGTGAGCTCTAATTCTAGATGGCCTTGTAACTGTTGTATAAAGAAAGCCTTAGTCTACTGGTCTTTCTGAATTTGGGTTTCTTCAACAGATCCCTACCACAACAATATTCTTTGTACCTTCTTTGTTGTCTTCTTCTTTTCGATATTCAGAGACCATCAGCACTTTAAAGAGTGAAGCAGATTTGTATTTCTTTGATATGATATGAACTTTTTTTTATTTTCTAGGAGAGATTATATCTTTCTTTATTAGCACCATAATCACCCGAATTTAGTCTTTTTATGCCATTTAATTTTTCATTTTACTCACAAACTCCTGGTTTCTTCTCTGTTCCAGGTACTTTTTCCAACAGTATATGGACTTTTAAACCAAATGTATTTGAAACAAGTATATGAAATAAAAGCATATGAAACTTTTGTGAACAGTTCTTCTCAGTTCTTGATTAGATTTCATACTGCTGTTGATTTCCACCTATGGTCATATGTGTCTGGGTTGATTAATAGATAATTTTCCTTTACATTATTTTTTCCATTTAATACATAATCATAATTTCCTATAGGTAGTCAGTCAACCTGGACAACGTGTCCTGTGCATTCTGTTTTTAAACCAATTGTGCAACATAGTATAAAATAAATAACAAAGGTTTTTTTCCTGGTCGTGGTAAAGAATTTTTTTATTGAGATTCTGCTATTTGCTTCAGTATAAGTGATGAGACTTAGGGTATGTTGCAGTCTGTTTATCACTTTTTGTCTAAGCACGACAAAACAACAGAACAACAATTCAGTAAGATCTCTAAGCCAAAGACTTTAAGTAATTGCTTTGATATAAGTCTCAGTATATTCTACTTTAATATTTGTAGGCTAGTTGTCTAGCTGATAGTTAATTCACAAGTATGTTTAAAAGAGAAATGGAATTTGTATTTTATCTGCAAGGTATTTTTGAACTGCATTAAAGATTACCTGCTAGGTAACTATCTTTTTCCTCAGTATCAAAAAATGGCCTCAGCTGTAAGGGATCTTAAAGATCATCTGGTTCCAATTCCCCTGCCACAGACATCTTCCAACAGACCACGTTGCTCAGAGGCCCATCCATCCTGGCTTTCAACACTTCCAGAGGCAGTGAAGATCAGCCAAGATGGTTTTGGCACTGGCCCCAGGCCTGGGGACCCTGATGGCACTGGTGCAGCAATCCCCATCTGAAAACTCTCCCCACTCTCTCTGCCCAGGGAGCTGCTCTACTCTGACCAGAGTGTCCCTGAGACCACTGACACCATCACAGGTTGGAATAAGCCCAATCCTTATGGCAGTCCCAGTGATGCAGCTGTGGTGGTGAGAGCTGCTCGGGACTCCAGACAGCCACAGTCTTCTTACCTCAGCATGGTGTTGCACAACCCCTGGTGCTGCTGCTGCTCAGCCTCTCACCTCATACACTGACCCAGCCTGAGCACTGTCCTTGTCCAAAACCTTATGTCCCCTGCAGCAGCTGCATTGCCACTGCCTACAGCTCTTGGGGGCCACAGAGAGTTATTCTGCTCAGGAGAAGGAGGAAAACAAAAGATAAGAAAAAGTTGAGAACCCAAACTTCAGGACTGACCAAATGCATTGGTAAGGACATAGCACAAATGCCTGTTAAACACAGAGAGGCTTGGGATATCAACCACTTCTCAAGGAAGCTTGTTCCAGTGTTTGACCATCCTCTCACTTCCAGATGTACAGTCTGAACCTCCCACCACGCAGCTGTGAGCCATTCCCACATGTCATGTCACTAGATCCCAGGGAGAAGAAATCAGTACCTCCCTCTCCACATCTTTATCCTCAGGAAGCAGCCTAGAGCAATGAGATCACCCCTCAGTCTCCTTTTTTACCTTAGGTAAGTCCAGAGTCCTCAGCCTCTCCTCAGAGAATACGCTTTCCAGCATAGAGGCCCAGTTACTCAGTCCAGAGGCCATGGGAGGGTATGAGTTTTTCTCTGTTTCACTTTGCTTTGAGGTGAAGCTATTGGACTTGTACAGTCTGTTTTCCTCTTTCACTTTTTGAAATTTTTGACATTTGTTAGCTGATACAGTCCACTTTTGGAATAGTTGTGTTTTGGTTTTGGTGGAAGTTCAGACATAAAATTTTTCACGGAATGTAACACTGTATTTAATTTTTTTTTTTTAGAGTTCTGTTTCTCTTTCACAACTAAAGCTAAATAGAATGGAAGAAAAAATTTAAGTTAGAGGGGACCTAAGCTGGACAAGCAAGCTTCTTGTTGATTCATCTTTCAAATAAATGAATAAAAATGTGGTTTTGTTACCGTGTTGAAAGTTTTGCATAGATTCTTAATATGACAATAATACTTGAAGATGCAGTGACACGTTAATAGAATAGATTTATTTTAATTTTTTTTTAAATTAGAGGAGGATTTATATTTTTATTTGTGTGCTATCCAACCCTAGGGACTCTCATTTCCTGGACCTTTGTAATTTTCAAACCAATACAAAAAATAAACGCTATATGAAATAAAAACAGTGACAATTTTGAAGATGTTATCTGTAAGTTAAACACATTTCTAAGAGTCTGGTGAAAATAATTTGCTGCCTATCATTTAATAAAACAGGTATGTATTTGTGTATTTTGATATTGTCAGAATGAAAACAGACATTTAAAATTTGCCGAATTTCATTCTCCCACTGCATAGGTTTCCTGGGTCAGGAAACTATTTTGGCAAACAAGTACTTTGGCATGAACTCGTAACACAGTTTCAGTGTTTCTGGCAAAGAAGAACTACTGATAAGCAAATAGTTCTTCCCAAAGAATGGGGAAAATATAAATATGTTTGGAAGAAGGGTAGTGGTTATTTTACCTGCCTGGCTACAAAGTGCTCCATTCTTTAAATTTCTCCAGTCACAGCTAAGTGAGCTCAAGTGGGAGAGAGGAACATTCAGACTAGGCTAAAAGAATTACCTGTCAAAATTTTGTAAATGGGAGACTGTGGACATTGCTTCAGCAAACAAGTATGTACATCCCAAATTCAGAATTGATGCTTCCTCCTTTGTGAGGGCTCTCATGGAATGGAAAAAACCTATTTGGCACTTGTAAGCAAACTCTGTGATTGCGTGGTGTATTCTGGGTGTCATAATCGAATTTCTCCATGTACTTTACCTGAATCTGAATTCCACTGTTGGTGTGGTTTAATCCCAGCTGACACCAAGTCCTAGGCAGTCACTTGTTAACTCCCTCATGAGTAGGATTGGTGGAAAGGGCAATCGGAAGAGCAAAAGCCACAAAACTCATGGATTGAGATAAAGGCAGCTACAGCAAAGGCCATACACACAAAGAAAGTAAAACAAGGAATTAATTCCCTGCTTCGCATGGCAGGCAGGTGTTACCCCATCTCTAGGAGAGCAGGGCCCCATTACACATAACAGTGACTTGGGAAGACAAACACCATCACCCCAAACATCTCCCCTTCCTCCTTCTTCCCCCCCCCCCCTTTAAGCACTGACCATGACCCCACATGGCCTGGAATATCTCTTTGGCCAGATGGGGTCACCTGTCCCGGCTGTGTCTCCTCCCAGCCTCTCATGCCCCACTAGCCCTCTTGCCAGCGTGGCACAACCAGCAGCAGAAAAGGCCTTGGCTCTGTGTAAGACCTGCCCAGCAACAACAAAAAAAAAATCTTTGTATTATCAACCTTGTGTCCAGCACAAATCCAAAACACAGGCTCAAATTAGCCACTGTGAGGAAAAGTAACTCTACCCCAGACAAAACCAGCACAACCGAACAATTTTCAAAACAACTAGACAAGCAGAAATATAACTGATCTGCAAATTCAGACTTTTGGAGATAATAACAAATACCTAATTCCTAACATTCTTCATCGCTCTTGAAAGGTATCTTGACATTATCTGAAAGATATGAGATTTAGTAGCACCAGAAGAAATCATTATCAGCATTAACAAACAAGGAAAATTCACTGACATTCCGCAAAAGGCTCCTAAGTTGGAGGGGATGACAGAATCTGTCATTCTAGAGTATGGTCATATTAATGAGGAGGTGGTTACTGATACTGGAGACACACTTCTGCAACACTTTTCTTCTTTTTTTTCCTTTCATACAGCAATAAGAAGATGAAAAGGAGTTTTGCAGTTTTTAAGTGTTTCATGAGAACTGAGCTGAGCAAGTGAAAAATCCTCTATGTGATGTTCAGTGCATGAGAGATGATTGAAGTGTGGCACATTCTTTAAAACTGCAGCCTGTGTTTGAATATCTTCTTGCTAAATTGAGAAAATGAAGTGTAACTAATTTAGATGGGACTGCACTGAAGTTCAGGTTTCTTTCTGATTGTTTGACATAGGTTTATTGTTTGTTTTTTGGTGATTTGGAATAACGTTTTAGCACAGAATAAATTATTATGGGACTTTAAATGAATTTTTAATAAAACAAACATATTAGCAAAGGATTTGCCATTCACAAATTTAGACGTTTCACTGAAGTTTGCTGGTCGAACATTAAGTATTTATGCTATCTTTTGGACATCAACTTACGTTTCGAGTTTCTGCAAGGCCTCATAGGATCTGTAGTCTAGACTAGGAAGCCGGCTCTTAGAAGAGAGTGATGACATAACCATATGCTACTACACTGCAGGAGTATTCACTAGTATTGATATTTGATTTGCCTTGAAATTAAATAATCAATTCAATTTGTCTTAAGTTTATTTGCCTGAGGATCCAGTGAATGATATCACATCTCCAAGTAAAATACTTCACAAAGAAAACACCTTATTTTGTGTCCTCTCACTATTTTGTGACGTTTTAATGATTTCGGCTCTTCAGCATAAATAGAAACGAAACTGAAACTCTGAATGTAGCTTGGCATAGAAGTTATAGAAAGTAATTTCTGTCTTATATTTATGTCACAAAATTTACTAAAAACTTATTCTACAGATTATTTTTCAGGAGACAGATAAATTTGATCAATGTAGAAATCATAACAAACAGTATTTTTGCACTGAATTTATCTCAGTGCAAAATTAAACATAAGGGGCAGAGGCTTGTGTATGAAAGTTCATGAAGTCACCTGGCTGTCATTGGGACAGTACTGACTTTAGGCAGTGCCAGTCATTCCACAATTTCCTTTAGAGAACCTCTCTCTGCAATAAGCTTGGAAGAGAACATCCCTACAGTGTTGAAATCTGCAGGGGGTCAGGGGTGAAGAAAGGGGAAAAGAAGGCCAGGCAATTGGGTACACCTACATCCAGAACTGGTGCAAAATTGATGTTAGCAGACAATGGCCTTAGTGGTGGAGGTCGAGAGGCTTTTATCATTTATCTTCAGTTATGGCTGCTCTTGTAATTAGGTTTCAGTTTGAAATAGTGGCATTTCACTCCTAGTTGTTTTAAATGGGAAAGCAGTTGTGTAGCTAAGGAAAATTACTATCATGGCTATTCTCAGACTTCAGACATAGCAGATTACTTGAGAAAGAAAAACACATGTAGGCAATGCCTGTAGCACATCTGAAGCCTGCTCACAGAGTGGGCCCAAGATCACAAAGAATGAATTTAAAAAGTATCCTAATTCTCTGTTAACTCTTTGAAATGCAGAACTGGGACCAGACTATTAGCTAGAATGAAGATGGATTTTTCAAAAGTTTAAATAAGATTCAGACATCAGGTGCTGCTGAAATACCAGTTAGGTAATAGTACAAATCTTTAAGCATTCAAATTACTTTAAAAAGCTGACTTTATCTACATATCCTTCTAAAATCACTAAAAATGAGTAATATGAGCTTGGACTGCTCCCTTTACAAAGAGTTCAGTGATATTACTTTTAGTCCTGAAGACCTCACTCCTCTATTCTTGATGAAGATGTGCACTTGTCAGCTGTCTTATCCCTTTAAGTGTTACTTTAATACACACTGAACATGTAGAACAGTGGTTTAGAGTGACTTATTTGGTACCCAGAATCAAAAAGGATTTTGACACAGAAGCCAATGAGTACCATTCATTTTTGTACTTCAGCTGGTGCCAGAAAAATCATGTTTTCCTTCAAATGATGCTTCTCATTTTGGGAATTTGAGAGACATCTTTTACTGACCTGTGGTTTCATGCATCTAGACAGTCCTACAGCATGACAAGTAAGAGCTCTGAATCTTGTATAGCAATAACTTGATGTCATGGCCTTGTGTGAGTGTCTCTCCAGAGTGCAGCAGGACGGTATCTTGTACACAGCTAGAGGCACGTTGCAGAGATGGCCAAAGTTTTGCTGGAATGGAAAACTGGCCAGGTCCCCACAGTACACGGATGAATTGTACAAGAATATGATTTTTTAGAGCTCACAGAGTGGAAAGAGAAAATTGACATCAGAGGACTTCTGCCATCTCAGAGCTAGCTTTATCTCTACACTGATAGCTCTCCATGATGCTTCATTATTCAATGTAAATGGAATAACATGGTGAATCTGCAACCTCTCTATTACTGTTAGCACAGCTCAGAAAAGGTTAAATGTGCAACTGCCACACTGCATATCTCTATCTCCCAAGAAAAAACTAAGAGCACAGAAGAGTGGAAAGTACTCAATTTCCCTTTCTCCTTTTTCCTTTCTCTTCATACACAGTTTCCAGAACATGCATGACTGCTGTATAGATACACTGTTACTTAGCAATAATCTACTTTCTCAGGAGAAGGTCCAGTAGTTTACATCACTCTGTAAACAGTGTTAAAAAAATATTATGAAAGCAACTTTTGTTCCACTAGTATTTTGATCTACTTATATCCATCTCCTTTGTTTCCTTGTGAATTCTAACGCAAATCATGTTTTACAAAACAAAGTTTAAGCTTTGCACAGAAAATATATAGAAAATCTGAACTAGCATATTTTTGTATATAAGATATTTTCTCTCATCTTCCACAGAAAATGAAAATTAGAAAGTACAACAGAACTGAAATCTGTCTCCAAGAAGCATATGGTAATACTGGTTGTTTAAAGCTTAGTTAATATCTCTTTCCAAGTAATATATTAAATACATAACAGAAGTACTACTGTTTTACAGTAGTAGTAAATAATAGGCATATTTACAATTATTATTACTTCTTGCACTGAATTTCCATAGAGGAACTCCCATCTGCTAGGTATTATATAAAAGGGGACACCAAGGATCTTGGTTTCCTGAGTAAACAAAGCTGATTCAAACGCTTTTTCTTCTTTATCCTCCAAAAATTTCTAATCATAGGTCAATTTAAACTAAGATGAGCAAGCGAAGATTGCAAGTTTTTTTAAATTTCATTAAATGGTGAAGAAAAAACGTAAAGAAATTGGATTGTTGCTTTTGAGCCATAAGAGCCTATGCACATATTCTGTGTTCAGAGAAGGCTCAGCAGGTCTATCAGCCCATTCAGGCAACCGTGTATGTACATATGTACACATGTGTTTATGGAAAACACACAGTCATAAAACCAGGGTAGTACTCCCTGACTCACTAGACTCAAATAAAGAGTTGTGGAATGTAAAGAACATGTCAATACCTGCACAAATCACTATATTTGAAGATGAAATACCAACATTTGCAGATATGGTGCCTCTGCATCATCTGTGCTTAAGTAAGAAAACAGCTAAAAAAACCATCCTGGAAGTAAATAACAAGTAGAAAGCATGGCACAAGAAAGTAATCATGTAATTCTTCAAGTTACACTTGGGTGCTAGATACCAGTTCTAAATCCACCTCATATGATTTCAGTTTTAAACACTTTCAAAAAGACACACATTTTTTCATATTGCTACAAGTACAACCTGGCAAATGCTTCAGAAGCAAGTATGCAGTTCTGCATGCTCCGTGAGGATGAAAGTTACCCGCTTTGGCAGTAGCGGAAATATAACATTATTCATCATGGCAATAGAATGCTTTCATCCTAGTTTTAAAATGAAGCCTTTAATAAGTTACAAGCTCTACCTTGAATGTAAAGGCTGAATAACTCTTTTTTTCTGGTAAAGTAAGCATATAAATGATATGTTGCAATGCAAAAATATCATATAAATGATATGTTGCAATGCAAACCTGGGGGTGCTCTGGGTGGGGTGCTGTGACTCCGAAACCGACTCTAACAGAAAGTCACTCGGCAGCTACTGCACACACACAGACAGACAGACAGACAGACACACACACACACGCACACACTCACACACACACACACACACAGAGGCACACACACACACAGGCACACACACACACACACACAGAGGCACACACACACACAGGCACGCAGACACACACAGACACGCACAAGCACACACAAGCACACACACACGCTGGATAGCTTCTTTGACAGGTCGACGGCAAAGAGGCAGGAAGGGTCCTTGTGTGCAGATCCACTGCAGCCTTTATTCCAGCCCTGCTGCTCGTGAATGGGGTCAGTGACAAGGACCAAAAGCAATGCAGAACTGAAGGTTAAATAAGGGGGTTGGGAGAGCTGAGGGCATGGTGTGGTACACAGGTGGGGTTAGGGTATGGGAACTAATAGGGAAACAGTGAGGGAGGGATTAAGGGACAAGGGTGAAAGGGGAAACAGAGAGGGGAGAACATTCTGGGTTAGGGCCATATAGGGTAGAAAGGCGCAGGGGAGGCCAACGGGCCAATAGGGGAAACAGAATCGGGGTACATTTCTGTAACAGAACAGGACATTCTCAGAGAGCCCTTTTTAGTCACCTCAACCTGGGGAGCTATGCTTCGCTTAGGGCACCTTTTCTTCAAGGGGTTCTTATAATCCCTGATGTCATGGGCTCACTGTCTACCACATTGCAACATCAGTAATTACTTAAAGCTCTATCAGGCATAGAAAGATCTTTAATGCTTTCGTTATCTCTTGATGACTATATTCTGCACCATGAACTGAAGAAGCCACAACATTTAGAATGCTAGTCAAATAATACTGGCTAGATCGCGGCTATGGCGAGATATAGCCACCACTCTCACAGAGGTCTCCCTCCTGGGGGGATTACCTCAGATCTACGGCCAGACGC
>VZTH01005505.1:98591-197494 GCA_013397815.1 Aleadryas rufinucha
AACATTTAATGCAACAGTCAAAGACTGATGAGGAGTGACTGAGTTAATGTAAAATAAAAAGTAAAAGCAATAAAAAAGGTTTCCATATTTTCTCAGGTTGGCAGAATGGGAATTGACAGGCAGGACCAGCTAACCTGAGAGAAATATGTGCATGAGAACCTGGGAACCAAATGATCAAGCAACTTTCCCCCAGTGTGTGGAGAAGTATTAATAAGCTATGTATCACTTTTTTTTAAACTTCCTTCACTGTTCTCATTCCTTTATTAGTCCCTCTCTTTCCATCCTTTCTGCCTTTTCTGTTCATTTTTTCATTGTACTTATTCATGCAGTGCCATTTCAGAAATGTCAGTTGTAGACCTTGCCACAGGTGACCTTGACTGTGGTTCTGTCACTGAAGAGGATGGTGAAGCTTCAGCAGAGTACTGCTTATATGCTGTGACATTTTGTTGAAATGCTAAATTGGTAAAGGTAGGTGTGTGTCTGAATGAAGAAGTCTATTTAAAATAACTGAAAATGAGACAAAGATAAAAATGAAAACTTGTGCGTGGATTGTTTTGCAAAGGCAGTTACCTACTTCTGTGGGTAAAATATCACATGATATTGTTATTTTTTAGTCTTGAGTGAGATACAATAGGTCATTCTCCAGAAACAAAGGTTGAGTAGAGCTGGAGATAGGAAAGTCCAAGTGCTCTTGTGACTTTGATGTGAGGATTAACAGGCTGCATTAACCTCTGAGGGACAATCAGTCAAGTGACTTTCAAAGGTGAGAATTAGTATCACATGCAAAGAAACTGAAAATTTTTCCTGCTGTCATTGAAGAGGGTAATTACCTGCTCAAAACCAACAGACTAAATGTTTTGTCATCCTATGGAACATCTCCTTACCACAGAGGAGAAAAAGAAATATCTCTGTTACGGTGTTTAACTATAACAGATGCATTACCAAACCCTCTCACTATGCTGAATTACACAGTAACTTTGTAGGTAAAGCTGCAATTTCCTCATTAGAGGACAGAAAAATCAGGTATTGAATAGGAAATTTGCTTTCAGTGTACTTCCGTATGTATTCCCCTTGCGTGCTTGTTTTCTGACATCAAGATATAACTCAAAACATTTGAAAGGTTTGGGAATTTTTCCATGCATTATTATACTTTTTCAGTCAATATATCAAATATCTTATTTTAAAAACAGTTCTTTAAGTTCCCTTAAAAAAATCAGATTTTTACTTTAAATTTCTCTTTTTTGTCATATCCTTTCTCCACTGTAGAAAAATGGTGTGAATAAAATAATAATTCAATAAAAGAAGAAAAGTGCTTTCTCATTATTTTAATGTTTTCCTTACAGAAAAGAGAAACATATCGAAGTACTAAAACTAATGTGCCCAAATTATAGGCTTTTTTTTTTTTTTTAAGTAAGAAAACACTAACTTTCTTTAGAAATAGTTGCTGTATAAGAGAAGGGGAATAAAATCAGAAAGAGGCATATACAATTTCCACAACAAAATAACACTACCAAGCACACCATCAGTATTGAACTGAGAACAGTTTATTTGTTTGGGGTTTTTCTTAAAGAAGATGCAGAAAGGGCTTTTCTACAGAAAGATTTTGCACATGAGGACCTGAAATGAGACCCAAACTACTCATACATTAGTGTAGTTTGTTTTTTTTTTTAAGTTCCAGTCTAGACTTAATATATTTTTGCATCAAACATGTTTTTTGAGGTCATTTTTCTCTTTTTTATACATTTTTAAACTCCTTTCAAGATAAGGTTATTTCCTTGATTATGCCAACTTCAGGTTTTGCCCAAATTTGATGTAATAAGCACATTTACAGCTGGTTGTCTTTCTGAGACAAAGGCATTAAAAATGACTTGTATGTACAGGTCTCTCCAATTTGGATCTTTGTATTCAGGTAAATGTTAATTCAGAACTGATCTCTTTCTAGTATTGTTAATGAACTATGTAACCAAATACTTCACTTGTTCTTAGAGTATCAAGCATGAAACAGAATTTTCAAAGATAACGTTAACAGAGCAGTTACTGTTTTCTGTGAAAGGTAATCTAATGAAGACACTTTTTTCTCTATAGCTTGTGTTTATTTATGTTAGTAAGTAGATTCAGATGTCTGTATATGCTCTACTGCTATTCCTTTCCCATGTGAAACAAAAAATGGCAGGTCATGGCATTGCTTCTGTTTGTCTACACTTACAAGGAAATTCCTTTGCTTTTGTTTGAATTAAAATATTACATTACAGTCTGCAGCTGAAAATGCTGTGCTCCTTGTTGAAATTTATTTTTCTTACTGATGTTTTTCTTCTACTTTCTGCTTTTCCTTTCATAATGTCAAAAAAAAAGAGGTATCTTTACTTACCGAAGAGTAAAGATAAAGGAAAAATGTATTAAAAATTTTTACTTTATTTATTTATCAGGATAACCTGGAGTGTTGTTCAGACAAACAAAGTAATAAACTCAACAAAGACTGACAAGAAGCTTCCATAACTTAAGGTACACAAGAAAAATAAATGAGAATGTTTGCTTTATTCTGTGTCTCTAAAAGCAAATGGTGAGGGTCAGTTGACTATTCAGTCAAGTTAGTGCTGTTTTATTTCTATTAAGAGCAAAAGAACTTCAAACCACAAGAATAGAAAAAGGGTACAGATTCCCACTGATCATAACAAAATAGATCAAAATGAATGTTTAGACCTGTAAATTCAAAATGGATGTTCCACCTGAAAAGAACATTAACTGACTGATTAAATGAGAAAATAATTTTTTTTAAAGGCTAATGGTTCAATTTGGACCTCACTAGAGACAAAAAGATACTACTGTTTCTATGCAACATATTTTAACACATAAATGTAAAAAGCAGGTCCATCATGAAAATACTCTGCAATCAACAGACACAGGGATGAAATCAAAGAAACACATCTTCATGTGTTAGAAAAATAAAGGCAATAAAATCTTATATAATGTAAATCTTCTTGCATCATACACATATGACACAAATGCCAGGCTGGTTTACTTTGTTAAAATGCTGTGCTCTGCAGAGTTTTGTTCATGGAAATGTCTTACTGTTGTAAGGGCCCTGAAAGCATACTGAGGACAGACTTAAAAAGAAATAGGTGTGAGAGTGGTAATGCTGTTTCTAGTAGGAGAACAGCACGGGAGAAAGTCAGGAAATAAGTCTGTGGAAGGACAACACAAAGGAAACAGGAGGGCAAGCAGAGGTGACTTTTTAATTTTTTTTCCCATTGGTTTCCCTGGGAGAAGCATCTGGACCAAGCCCCCCCACGTTGCTGTGGTTTTGTTGGGTGATGGTTGGGTTTCTGTGCCTGCAGCTGCAGACCAAGCAGGGTGTGCAGCATCCTACTGCTATAGGGCAGTGGCTGGGTAGCAGAAGGGACTGGGGTATGTGAAATGACATGCAGCTGGCCAGGAAGTTTGGTTATCAAATCCCTCCACTTTCCCAGAAAAAACGTTCCTGCTTTGTGGAGTGAACCTCCAGTGCCTTTGCTACTCCACAGGGTGCAAAGACATGCTTCTCCTCTGCTCCTGACAGTCCACCTGGCTTGGTTTTCTTATGGAAAATTGTCTTGTTAATCACATTTCTATCTCTATTTTTATGCATTAGATGTTTTACCTTATTAACAGTGTAGAATAAATATTATTATGATTTACATCACAGCATTTACAAAAGCATGTGATATGCTTTTGTGAAATAGCACACAAATCTGAACAAACTGAATTATACTATATATTGACAATCAAGGTAGATCAGTCAAAATTAATAGATACTTTTTGTATTGTCAACCATCTCACCTTCTTGAGCCAATAACCCTGAGATCTACCAGCAGTGGTCTGGTATGCACAATGCTGTCAGTGCCTGCAAATATTCTCACCCCACTGCTGTCCAGGGTTGTTATGGGTTGTGGCATCTCCTGGCATTTCTAGAGAGCACAGAGCAATGCCACTTCCTCAGTTCCTGGGGTAGAACTAGGAGATGACAAATATGAACAATATGAAGCATAAGTTTCAAAGTGAAGGGAGATGGGAGGTAGTAGGAATAGCTGCAAAAATGTGGGCTGCAATGTTATACAGAAAGGTTAGTGTGGAGAAAAGTAATTCAACAGAAGAAGAGAGAAATATTTATGTGCACAGTAAGGGTGATGGTGGGAAAGGGAGAAATCTATTGCTAGCCGTTGGATCCCCACATTTTTTTTTTTTCTGAATTTTATTTCAGATTAACTCTTACCTGACCTGGCTGACAGGCACTGCAATAATGTGGACACCGGTAATGTTACTTTTTTCACTGTAGCCCCAGCTGAGATGCTCCTTTATAGCTGAGTCCTTATGTACTTCTCTGGTAACTCAAAGAAAATGCATCTGTACTCTTCACACTGTAATGAATGTGTCAGTAGTTCAGTTCTCAGCATGGATACCCCTGCTCAGCCAAACCACTGTCAAAAGGAAATAATCACTACAGGGGTAGATTTCTCTAAGAAAGCTCTCTAAGAGAGCATCTCTCTTTCTCTTTCTCTCTCTCTCCTTCTTTCTTTTGTTTTTTAATATCATAATTATAAAAACCCCAACCTATAAGCAGAGAAATAATAGATAACAGTATGAAAAACACTTTCATGTGACAATTTTAATGATAGTGGTATAACAAAACACCTTTATGAGAATGACTTCAAAAGGCCGCCAGTGGTGTGAAAGTGAATTTGTATAAATATAGGAGTTTGGGCTATATATTTTGTTTGGATTCCTGGGAATTAACTTGTCATGTTCATCTGAATATGTTCTATATCACCTAATAATAAATCTTCTTCATGACCGTAAGCAGTTTCTGATTTTCTGGCTGCTATGTAAAAGATGACAACTGTTCCAATTATTTCATATAGTGAGAATTCAAGAGAAAAATAAAAATGAATGGTTTCCATCCTGAAAACTTACTTTGTCCCCATGTTCTCAAATACACTTTCAAAACAAACTATTTTTAATTTTCACAAGCCTCTTGTTATTAATTAAAGATTGATTCTTCAAATATGCAAGCATAAAACTGTTAATTGTGTCAGCACGAATATTTCTTNGTGGGAAAGGGAGAAATCTATTGCTAGCCGTTGGATCCCCACATTTTTTTTTTTTCTGAATTTTATTTCAGATTAACTCTTACCTGACCTGGCTGACAGGCACTGCAATAATGTGGACACCGGTAATGTTACTTTTTTCACTGTAGCCCCAGCTGAGATGCTCCTTTATAGCTGAGTCCTTATGTACTTCTCTGGTAACTCAAAGAAAATGCATCTGTACTCTTCACACTGTAATGAATGTGTCAGTAGTTCAGTTCTCAGCATGGATACCCCTGCTCAGCCAAACCACTGTCAAAAGGAAATAATCACTACAGGGGTAGATTTCTCTAAGAAAGCTCTCTAAGAGAGCATCTCTCTTTCTCTTTCTCTCTCTCTCCTTCTTTCTTTTGTTTTTTAATATCATAATTATAAAAACCCCAACCTATAAGCAGAGAAATAATAGATAACAGTATGAAAAACACTTTCATGTGACAATTTTAATGATAGTGGTATAACAAAACACCTTTATGAGAATGACTTCAAAAGGCCGCCAGTGGTGTGAAAGTGAATTTGTATAAATATAGGAGTTTGGGCTATATATTTTGTTTGGATTCCTGGGAATTAACTTGTCATGTTCATCTGAATATGTTCTATATCACCTAATAATAAATCTTCTTCATGACCGTAAGCAGTTTCTGATTTTCTGGCTGCTATGTAAAAGATGACAACTGTTCCAATTATTTCATATAGTGAGAATTCAAGAGAAAAATAAAAATGAATGGTTTCCATCCTGAAAACTTACTTTGTCCCCATGTTCTCAAATACACTTTCAAAACAAACTATTTTTAATTTTCACAAGCCTCTTGTTATTAATTAAAGATTGATTCTTCAAATATGCAAGCATAAAACTGTTAATTGTGTCAGCACGAATATTTCTTGTTGCAGGACTGAGGCAAGAGACTAAGTGAAAATGAAGGCAAAAAGAAAGAAAATCCAGAGTGAGTTTCACAGGAATTCGAAAGGTTTCTGGGATACTTATGTACAAATGAAGGTATTTAATTGTAAGGTGTCCTCAGCAATAAATGGTAACCAAAACATTTGAATAAATTCCCCATTATAAAATGAGAAATTATGTCATGACTTTGCTTTTTCCACTGATCCTTGAAAAAGGTGAATCTCTCTTGAAAAAAATTATATGACCAGAGCCTCAGGTCTTTTGCACTGCCAATGGACTGAGACTCTGAGAAAACAGCACCTCTGCAATTAAAGAAATTTGAAAGCTCAGCTATCTGGTATAATAGAGACTAAAGAGGGAATGTTTTTAAATTATTAATCCTAAAGGATTTATTTCCTAAGACATTCAAACCTTCAAAGAAGCTATCATCACTGCTAAGAATTATAGAAAAAAAATTTACTTGTTTTCTTTGTAGATATATTTGCATTTGAAGTACATGTGTCCTCCTTCGGTTCAGAAAAAACCCAAGAGAAATAACCAGTCCTAGCTCAAAAACGCCCATGGCAAACCTTGCAACCCAAAAGGCACCACAAGCTATGAGGTGCCAGTGAATGATGGCAAGGCAGCTTGTGTCCAGTGTCTTACCCTGGCACAAAGGCAGGAACTTTGTCAGCTGAAGATGCCCACATTCTTCTTCTAAGGGTGTGTTTGCAACTCTGATGGCCTCTGGGTACAAGAAGAGTTTGATTTTTGGGACAAAGTGGTATGTTATATTAGCACAGATGACACAAGGGAATAAGTTACAGGCTCCCAGTCTTTTTCACATGTTTGTAAGGACAATAATCCTAGAAACAGTACCATGTCCCAAACAGGAAGAAATAAAAGAGCAAAAGAACACAGCATCCTCTCACAGTCTGTCCAAGAGCAAATCCTTGCTCCTCCTATGCTAAACAGGCCACCTGAGAATGCAGAGTCTATGTGAGGCCAGGAGGTCACCCTTGACATTTCTAACTCAAGCATCACAAGGTTGTATGTTGGAAGCTGTTTACATTATAGGGAACAAGTCCTTTGTATCATTGTAGAAGTTCTTTCAACTTTTGTGTATCTTCAATCAGTGATGCAACGCACTCATGTGGCAAATAGCAGCCATTCTAGATCAGAGGACATTTCTCTGGAAATGTCATTGTTTCAAAGACTGCTTGAATGGAAGTGTGAAATAAGCTTCAACCAATATTCCGTTGTTCAAAAAGGTTTCCATGGCCGTTTTTCTATCTATTGTGGTGCAGGCAGATGAGAAACTTTGTACTGAGAATACTGTCTGTTTATTCATTCACACAGGTTGCCTTAAATAATGTTCACAGAAAAATAGGTCATTTGAAAGATCATTTTTGTGGCAGAGACTATGTCCAAATGAAGATGTTTCTAAAAAGAAAAAGGTTTATTTGATTCAATACTATATCCTGCAGTTATGTATTTGGAGTAGATGCTCAAACCTCAAAGTAAGATTTATCAATTATTTGCCCCATTGTCAATTTTTTGCCTACCTCAGCATATAAAATGCAGTGATGGTCTCTTTAATCAAAGGATATTAAACTCTAAGATGCATCTACAGGAACAGTTTATAAAACTCCTTGCATAACTACAGTAGGTTTATTCCAAGAACACATATCACAGACAATCTTTAAATTTGCTGGAAGTACTTGCTGTGGAATATAATAAAAATCAATTGTAGAAAAGGAAATCAACTGCAGCATTGCATAAAAATTTTCTTGCTTTGGAAAGCCAAAATTTTATTGTCTTGCTGTAGGCAAGGTATAATGTTAGCAGTGGTAAATTCTGTGATGCAGTAAGTTATACTTTTCTGCTTAAATAGATCCAAATAATGATGTCTCTGACTAGGGGATATTAGTTAAGGTAAATCACAAAAAAACTCTTACAGAAAAAGGTTTGAATAGGCCATGGAAAATTAATATTAAATTTCCTGTTGTCTACCTCATTACCTTGTTAGATGACTTGTATTAAAAGCAGTGAAGCAAAGAATCAGTAACCTGGGCCTTTGCCATTTCTGCAGTGCAGCGGATACACATATCACACAATTTATAGAGAAATTATATATGTTGAGTGTGCTTTCCTGGAATATAAGTGCAACAGACTAGAAATTATGACTTTATTACGATACTTCAAGGTTCTGCTTTTTGAAATTATCCCTGAAAGCCATTGTTATTAAGATGCAGGACCGCTGGGTATCGCAAGAGATATTCTTGTTTGTACATTATCCTTAAATAAGGATGCATGTTTATATTTATACTCTATGTCCACATAAACCTGTGAATGCATAAACTGCTGTTCACAGAGACATGGAAGCTGTATGTGACTATATCTGAACAAACAGAAATGATTACTGGTTTACAGCATTATTTAGTTTACAAAAAATATTGTAAGGAAAAGTATTTTGATTGCTGCTCTTATTAAAAATGATATTGCTGGAACATGTAGTCTTTCGCTGAGAATGTAATTCAAACTCAGCTTTGGCAACTCATGGTCTTGCTGAGAAACCTCATTAGAATTGATGGAGTAATTGGGAAAAAAGGACTTGTAGGCCAGAGGAAGTAAATGCATCATGAGGTGCTGGCTTCATGAGGTGGTGAAGCTGCTTTAATGCTCCCTGGAACTCCTGGAACTGTTCCTATGCTGTAACACCACGTGTGTCAGCACAACTGTTTGTGTGTGGGACTGCATCAAGGACTGCATCATCAAACAAGTAGGAGAAGATAATGCAAGAATGCAGTGGATTGTTCGACTTGCTTTAATTGAGCTGTTTTCCTTGTTATTTCAGTCCTGTCATATATGAACATCATGGCTGGTCTTTTGCATAATTATTTTGCCCTACCTGTGACGAGGATTAATTGCATGTGATATGTTAACCACATGTTTGTCAATTGTTGGTTGTTAATTGCACAGTTGTTAATTGGTTAAGTACAGTTAAAGTTGTTAAGGTTATTCCTAGAGCCACAGTCGACCCCAGACATTCCCAGAGGAATAGCCATTTTCTCCCCAAAGTTTCATGTTTTACAATTAAAAGTTATTAAAGTTAGTCGCTCCTCACAGAGCCAAGTTGAACCCAGACATCCCCTAGAAGCAGCCAATCTCCCCAATTTATGTTGATTTATATTGATCTTTGTATTGTTATCACTATTTTGTATTTTAAAAGTTTATTTTGTGTGTTTAACTTAAGTTTTCTTAAAAATCTAAGTTCCCTAAAGTTGTTTTCTAAGCTCCCCACACCAGGCTTTCTAACTGCCAGTTTCTAAAAATAGCTCCTCTCTGCTGCCCTGTAATTTGGCTCCATGGTAACCTGGAATATTAATGAGGAGCCTTCCCGCCTTTTTCAACCAACATTCTGCTGTCCCCTAGCAGCACGAGCCTATTGGTGGGAAAGCCTCCTCTCAATCAGACAACTGGATCAATCCACAGGTACCATGGGGGCAGGACAGGGGCGGGCAGGGGTGGAGACAACACATTATAAAAAGGGCTGTGCAGGCAGTCTGCATGTGCTTCTCCTCCAATTAGTGGTGGTGATGCCTGGTGTTGGGAGTCGGCCTCTCCTCTCTTAAAGAGAGACTTTTATAATTGCTTTGAACCTCGGACTAGCCGGAGTTCACCCCGGCACCATACAGCTCCCTGTACTAGGGCAGCCATGCGGTGGCTTGTGTGCCCGATCGCCACGTACCCGGTTTCTTTTTGCTCTTTTTATTTTAGGCTTTTATTTTGGACATTCCTCAGACACTTGCTGCTACCAATAAACATCTTCTACCTCGCAGCAAGAGAGTTGTGGCTCGTTTTTCACAGTCCCTCTGAAAATTATACTGCTATGGCAAAGAAAGGTGTAAGGTGAAGTCATGCAGGACCCAGAACTTCTGCATCCACTTTTGTTAAAAACTCCAGACTCCTGCAAACCAATACCCTGGGAACAGAACCTAGCCCCTAATACGTTTGATTTTGAAAGCAGGACTGCACTGGTGTTTATAGTCTCTCATTTTCCAAAATTGAGGGAATTTCTTTGGTTGGTGTTGTAAAGAGTTAAAACGTAACTGTAGTGACATTATAGTTTGAGGGATGGGGAGAATTACTTCACTATTCAAAAGCAAAAGAAAACCCCCAAATTACTGGCAGATTTTCTTAGAATAAAATTTTAGAAGAAAACAGATGTAATCTGATTTGCAAAATCAACAATTAGAAGTACTAGTATGAATCTTTCTTACTGGACAGAAAAAGCTGAAACAGCAAATAAGTTTGTTGTGAATTTAAAGAGACAGATTTCATGCTTTTCTTATTGCTGAAGGTAGTAATGAAGACATGGGGAGAGGTTTCTTATTTCTGCTGGATAATTATGGTCACAAGGTATTTTCTTACTATGGTTACCAGATATACCTTATGAAAACCATGCGCACATTTACTTAATTGGCAGGATCTTCTGAGCTCTTGTGCTCTATTGATATACACAATAGTGGAGTCCAGTTTTTGCAGAAGTGCATAAATGTGTTAGCTGATGGACTGAAAGTGCTCAGAAGTGCCGCTACTGGCTATCAATTAATAGTTCCGGTTGTCAGATCACATCAACCCTGTTAAAAATATCACATGACACCTACAAATGCACTGAAGGAGCACATTATATATGATTTGTTGTCGCTGTATCACGAGGAGGGAGAGAGAAGGAACACAGACTCGATCCAGGAAGTAGAGAGAAGAAGCCTTTTTTATTTAATTATTTATCACCTCTTTTATACCTTAGTGCTCTGGCATGCTGTAAGTTTATTGGACCTCTAGTTACTCACCTCCTAGGGTGATTGGTCAAATTATACAACCGCCATTTCAAAATATTTCTCTAGTCAGTATCATAACGATTCTACAAACAACTGCAGGTGCAAAATAGTTTACAGAAAACCACAATATTGTTTTGAATAGCTTGTATGGGAAAGACAGGGCTCCCACGAAATGTTACAGTCTCACAGAATACTGCAGAAAGCTGGAAAATTTCTCTGCTGAAAGCTTTTCAGCATCCACAATTTGTCGTTCACATGAAAATATACCTATTTATAAATATGGTCTTATTCTACTCTTTGTCTTTTTTTTATGCAAGCATATGCAAAACTGAACACTGGTCACAGGAATACGCTGAAAATCTGATTGTGCTTTTTATCCTTCAACTATTCAGGTGTGATGTTTTGACAAATTTAATTCTTTTTCATCTTCTTGTCTTCACTTTTTTCTTCCTTTGCCTCTGTTCCTTGTTCTTTGTTTACATTTTGAAAGCTGTGAAACTTGTGTGTAATCTCTTATCTTACACCAAGTTCTCAGATTACAAACATCTGTAAATAGACCAGGCAGAGGTGAATCAAAAAAGAAATCCAGTATTATCTGACTCATACTGTAGATGGATCAACAGTATGCCCTTGCAGTGAAGAGAAGATATCAGCCTCCTGGTCTGCACTAGGAAAGCATAACCAGCAGGTCAGGAGAAGTGATGGTTCCTCCCTACTCAGAATGCTTCTTCCATTTTAATGGAGAGAATGAGAATGAGAGGAAGAGCTTAAAATCTTGTGCCAGTTTACAGCTGACACTGAAAGCCAAGCAAGATTTCTTGGAAGTGTTTGGCTCCTCCTCTGGATCTGTGCTTAAATTAAAGTATTTTATGGAATACCTTTTAAAAAAAAGTCATTGCTAATGGAAAATTATCTGTTTAAAGTGTAATCATTGCTGCTTTAGACTTTCAGCTTTTCCTTCATGAGTTCTGCAAAGAGACTTTCAGGCCTTGGTCTGCAAGCTTGTGGTTGTGCACACAGTTTCCAAAGGACTACAGGAAAAACGAGGTAATAGAAAAACCTGTGCCTCATCGAACTATATAAAATTTGTGAAAAGTTCCCCACTTTTAAGGGGGCACAAAACCTGAAAATGGCATTATTCCACTCAACTTTACAAGTATTCCATGTGATGAAAGATAGCTGTCCTGCGAAAGCAGAGGAAGTTCAGAGAAGGTTGTGGAGCAAAGTTTGCAGCAGAGATCACCTACTGTCACCAGGAGGCTTATCTCAGGGGGCATATTACCCACCACCAGCTGCGCACGGTGATTTGTTAATTTAGGTTATAAAAAGCATGGGAACAAAAGCAAGTAATTGTGTTTTTTTCTGGAAAAGATACACTGAGATGTTCTTGATCATTCTTTTCTCTATGTATTATCACCTCAGTAGCTACTGTATTAGAAGAGTAAGCAACAGGAATGTTGAAATCAACAGTAATGAATTTGGCATCAAAGAGAAGGTCAAAATAATTCTATTTCTAAACAGTGGATTCTTAGTTCATATAAAATATCTGTGACGTTTTCATAAGTGTAATACACTTTAATGAAAGCTCTCAGTAGAAATAAGGAAGACAAATAATTAGCATTGAATGTTGAAATAAGACCTGTACAATCCCATTCAGTTTTGCACAAGAGGAGAAAAGATACATCTTTATTCAATAGTTCCTTAATATTTATTGAACAGAGATACTCAGGGTGGGAAAAGAGATTAGAGGATGCAGCTTTCCCATTCTGACAGATAAATGTAGCATAATTTGAAGGCTGCAATGAGAAATGAATTTTACCCTTACAGTGAATTGCTGGTTGCCATATATATTAAAATTAGAAGTGTTACTTATTTGTATTAACAAGTTAAAGGCAAAAAGCTTATGTACATGTCATCTGTCTAGTTCATAGATTTCTTAGTTTTCCAAAACAGCAAACCCCATATACATGATACTGAAAATAAAAATAAGATATTTAAATATCTTTTTCTACATTGTTACTAAGGCATGGATTATCTTGGATCTGTTGAGTCCTTCACAAGGACCTTCACACTTTCAGTCTTGCTATTGCACTTTATTTCCATTGTTATAATGTTACATAGGTGGAGAAACTACCTTTCTCCCTTCCCCAAAATGAATACCTCTGCCTTTCCACTTTTCAAATCTATCCTTATTTATCTCACACCTTATTTCTTTTGATTTTGATTTTCACTTCCAGAAAATGATGCAAAGGAAAGAAGATTAAATGATAAATTTGAAGTTCTGTTTTTGTGAGAGACATTAGAGATACTTGTTGGTGGTTTTTTTTTTTAGAGAAATAGAAATCATCATTGAAATCTATACGATAATGGGTAAATATGGCCTTTCTCTTTTGACTTTATTTTAGATGCTATGGTTTCGTCACTAAATGCAAACACATGAAAAAGAGCCAAGTCTGGACACACTTCAGACTAAATCTGTTGTTAGGAGTGCCCAGAGAAAAGGTAACTGCATTACATCTTCTGTCTCATATCAATTATTACAGAATAAATTTTTACAGAATCACAGAATATGCTGAGTTGGAAAGGACCCACAAGGATCATTGAGTCCAGCTCCTGGCCCTGCACAGGACACCCCAAGAGTCACACCATGTACCTGAGGGCTTTGTCCAAATGCTCCTTGAGCTCTATCAGACTTGGTGCTGGGACCACTTCCCTGGGGAGCCTGTGCCAGTATCCAAACACCCTCAGGGTAAAAAACCTTCTCCTGATATCCAACCTAAACCTTCCCTGACACAAGTTCAGGTCATTCTCTTGAGTCCTGTCACAGGTCACCACAGAGAAGAGATTAATGCCTGCCTCTCCTCTTCCCCTTACAAGAAGTTGTAGACTGTGATGAGGTCTCCCCTCAGTCTCCTCTTCTTCAGGCTGAACAGATCAAGTGACCTCAACCACTCCTCATAAGGGTCCTCCTTAAGGCCCTTCATCATCTTCATTTCTTCATTGCCCTCCTTCAGACACTCTCTAATAGCTTTAGACCCTTATATTGTGGCACCCAGAACTGCCCCCAGCACTTGAGCTGAGGCCGCTCCAGTGCAGAGCAGAGCGGGACAATCCCCTCCCTTGCCTGGCTGGCGATGCTGTCCCTGATGCCCCCCAGGACAGGGTTGGCCCTCCTGGCTGCCAGGGCACTGCTGAATCATGTTCAACTTGCCAGTGACCAAGACTTCCAGGTCCCTTTCCATGGCACTGCTCTCCAGACTCTCATTCCCCAATGTTGTCCAATCTCAGGTGCAGAATCCGGCACTTTCCCCTGTTGAATTTCATATGGTTGGTGATTGCCCAACCCTCTAATTTGTCGAGGTCTCTCTGAAGGGCCTCCCTGCCTCTGGGGGATCAACAGCTCCTCCCAGTTTTGTATCAGCTGTGAACTTGCTCAGTATCCCTTGCAGTCCTGCATCCAGGTCATTTATGAAGATATTGAAGAGCACAGGGCTGAGGATGGAGCTCTGCAGAACCCCACCAATGACAGGTCACCAGCCTGATGTCACCCCATTCACTGTAACCCTTTGTGCCCTACCCATGAGCCAGCTGCTCACCCATCACGCGATGTGTTTATCCAGCAGTGTGCTGGATGTTTTATCCAGAAGGATCCCATGAGAGACACTATTGAAAGCTTTACTGAAATCCAGAATGGTTACATCAACTGGCTTCCCTTGATCAGTTAAATGGGTTACCTTGTTATATAAGGGTTTCAGTTTTGATAAGCAGGACTTTCCTCTCATGAAGACATGCCAGCTGTGATTTGGATGGGAATAAGAAAGTAGGCTTCCCTACTTTTTTCCTGCATCTCAACAATAACCCAACAGTTACTGTAGTTCAATCAAAACCAAAAAAAAAATTTGAATAATAGTTTTGCTGAATAATATTTTATTTTATATATTTTATATAGAAGTATATTTTAGGTCTGTTTTTCAAAAATTCCAGAAATTTTCCTGATGGGGTAAATTTTTATTTTAGGAAAAAGAAAAGTTATAGAGCACTTAAATATAACCCTTCTATTATTACAACACAAGAATTTGCTGTTAGCAAGTCTGAACCAAGTGATTTGAAGAGCCTCCCACATTCTTTCTTCCATGCTCGAGGGGTCATTTTTATTATGGGAACAGATCTTCCATGCTTGTCATAAGAAATGAAAAAGGTAACTCATATTTAGAGAGGTTTTGATAATTTGGCAACATGATGATGATTTCCATAAAGAGAATGTATGTTTCTATTAGAACTTGAGTCAACTATCTTCCCTTGATAGCATTCTGAGTTCTATTAAACAAAGGTATGGAAAAAGCATTTTCATTTGGTGTAAAGAAATTATGCCAGCATAATCCTCAAAAATTCACTTTCAATATTCTCATGAGAGAGTTATTGTTGAACATCTGCTTTAGTATTTCAGTTATGTTCAAGACCAGCTTTGATAATGGGGAAATAATTTATCTTTTAAATGAAGGAAAAAGTTACTTGAAATAAGAAAATATCATTCTCAGCTTGAGCAAAATCTCTGTGCTTACCAAAAGAAATACTCAGTAAGACTATGGAATGCTATTTTCAGTGGTTTCCTCTTTTATATCTTGTTCTTTACAAATTGTATTATTCTAACACATAGAAGATTGAGGTGGAAAAGTCCTATTAGATAGTTGACACCATCACAGTGCATGATATAGTCTTGACAGGAAATGTATGAAGTATTACTGCTACTGCATGTAATTGAGTCAAGTAGGCACGAAGTACTTCAATCATCATTTGCTAACGGAGGAGAAAATTGTTGTAAAAAATAAAGTCCAATGAAGATTTCACCTCTCTTGGAGGCAGCAGCTAAATTTTAACAATTTGGTGAGTGACATGGAGCGTTTGGTTTGGCGTAGGTCTTGATCTATCATTTGCTGTACTTGAGCTGTTACTTCAGACATATTTTAAGGTGGGTGTTATATTTGATTCATTCTCCACTGCTTAACATCAATGCATAGCATTCATTGTACCACTTAACCACAGAAATAATCTAATTATATGTTTCAGTAATTTCTCCGAAGTACTTAGTCTCCATAATTTTAGGTAATAAATAAAAAATACTTATAGTAAAAATATGTGATAATAATTTAAGGTTTTTCCCACTCTAAAGCATATGACATAAAATACATGGCAATAATTATCACGGTGTAAGACTTTTTTATACTTTCAATACTTAGTATTTATTATTTGTGTAGTGAAGAGCCGTTCAAATTAGAGGATCATTGCCCAGCAATAATGTTGCGACATTTGAATTCTAAATTCCTACTCCAAAGTTTTAAGAAAGGAGTTCTGAAGCTGATTGATGTCACAAGTATAATTGCACCTCTTGTCTTTTACAATATCTTGTGAGGAAGTAATCTGAAGTGCTGCTGTAGGCTCATCACTACTAGGAGAGTAAAAAGAAAAAATAAGAGAAGGATTAGGACCAGTTCTCCCATATATAAATACTTTCCTCCATTAAGTCTTGCATTTAAATTTTTCATGTGACTTGGAATGACACAGGGAATAAAAACATATTTGGGAGATATAAAGGAAAGGCATAAGCAAATGACTAAATGGATTGCAGACAGGATGGTTTTGTTAAATCCACACATGTGTTGGCCTTCTATTCATCAGAATGAGAAGTTCAGGTTTAGGCTGGATAAACCTAATCCTGCCTTTGATGTGCTTGTGCTGCAGTATTTAGAGATATTAGCTAAGCTAACAGACAAAGGCAGTATGTAGGTCAATCTTGTACTAAAAACTCTCAAAAAAAATTGAAAAAGTGACCTTTTTGTTCAGAAGAAAACATTTCATTATATCAGCAGTAGCTAATAAACATGTTACAAACAAGGAGCGAGAGAGTGATTTCAACTTTATTGCAAAAGCTATGAACATTTTAATGCAGCTCCCTTACACAAGTCTTTGTTGTTGCATTCTCCATTATTGCAGGGTCTTAAACACAAGTCTGTTACCTGTAGGATACACTACAAAATCACAAAAATAAACTGTTGCTTGCAGAACATAATTCTCATGTGTGTATGTGTAATAAGGAACCACACGCAATTGGCAGACAGAATGAAGTTATTTGGCATATGTTTAATGACAAGGTAACATAATTTGTGGCAAAACAAGTGAAAATGTACTTATTTCTGTTTTGTGGCTGGGATGTTTTCTCAAACTTACTGAACTGCCCACAGCTTAGGGCAGTTTGTTGGAGCTTTTGTATTTTTTTGAGTTACTTGTATATGGAAAAGTTGTTTTCATCCAAAGTAAAATATTTGTTATTTAACCATACTCTTCATTCTTTCTAAGGTGCTTCCATTATTTTCTTAATGACGTGTACAAGAAATGACTAGGCAAGCTTATGTCAAGAAGTCTTTGTTGTGTTCATTTGTTGTGTTCATTTAATTAGAAAATGTTCAAGGGGCTGATTTTAGGTTAGAAAGTGCTGAATTTTAATTTTATTTTATCTCATGCTGCATCCTAAAGCCAGCATTCGTTCTTGAACACACAGTGCTTTTACAGCGCCGAGACTCTGAATTTCAGAGCCTGCTGTTCACTTTGATGACAACATATGGTATCATAAACTATGATCTAGTAGTTTACTGGTTTCGTTTTTTTCTTCAGGCACATTCAATCCACTGCTGAATATATGAAATCTAGTCCCTCTCAATGTTCAATAACAAACACTGCCACAGATAATTTAATTTGTCTGACTTTATATGAAAGCTGATGCTAATCAAGGGAAGTAGGAAAAAGAGCATTAGGAGACTCTTCCCTCTGCCTCTGGCAATTGAGAAGCTCAGGAGTCATATTTGAATGTGGCATAAAATGGCATTTTAGCAGTCTTTTGTAACTGTATTGTGTATTCCTCATAAGAACTTGTTAAAAGGGATATTAATATAAGGTATAAATATTTTTTTTCACACAATAGTAAATATCAGTTTGGATAATAGTAGCCATTATAAATTTCTTTAAAATTATGAAATTATAATTCATTATTTTTAGATACTTTGACAGAGTTTCACTTTAGGAGATAAGTTATGAACTAAACTCTTCTACTGCTGTATTTAATTTCTGATGCCATTTCATTGTAGACAACTTAATTTTAGATAATTGGTGAATTTTGCCTAACAGTATTTTGTGACTGATGCAAACAGATGCTAGTAAGAATTTGTTTTGTTGTAGACTTTGTACCTGAAAATCTTCCTTTGAAATACATGTGTACCTATGTGTACCTGTGAATATAGGTATATGTATAAATATAAATATAGATACATGTGAATTTAAGAAATGCAGGAATTTATGAATTTGGAACAACATTACTGTAACTCTTCCAACACTTGCATATTTAGCAGCTGCATTTTTTTTTTTTTAAATTTCATGGTCATATATAGCTTCTTAAACAATTTAAGTTATCATAAGATATCTTCATAAGATATCTTGATAAGAATCATAAGATACGTAAGATTTTGCTTTCTAGGTACATATTGCTTCATTCTTTATTCCTGTAGTCCTTTTTTAATTACCTGGGGGTTTTTTATTAATTTCTTATTATTCAGTCTGTATTTTCTTTTGTTGAGCTACCGCATGATTTCCTCTGTTCTCCCTGTTCCTTAAGCTGAGACATGACTGATGGAATCAGAATTGGGAGGGAAGAAATGAGCTCTGTGCCTTGTAAGGCAGAATAGCAGTTCCTTAGGGGGTCTGCACTGTTTGAGCTGTTCCCGCGCTACTGGGCAGGTCCCATGAAACCAGACTTCCAGCTCAGCTCTGCCCTGGCACTTGCTCTGCCATGCTCAGGTCCAAATGGTTTTTCAGGACACCCTCTAAAATTCATCAGATTTTTTTAATGACTTGTTTCCCCAAGGGACTGATCTAGAAAATTTCTCAGTTGATGCTTCAGAGATTTTTTCTAATTTAAGCTGCTTCTATAAGAACCTCATGGTCTGGGAAGGTAGGAAGGGCTAGAATCTGTCTGTCCTGAACATCCCTATGCCAGGCAGCAGACAGTTATGAAGATAGGACTGTAAAGACATTGATGGAAAGGGTTTTTTTCTGTGTTTTGGGTTCCAATACAGGGCTATGGAAACAGGATATCTCACTCATCATTGCTTTGGGGACATTTTAAGAGGACGGGAGGAATTAGTAAAATCTCTGTCTTACACACCAAGATATTTAACTGGGGCCACAAAAACCATTTCTTCTTAAGAAGTCATATAATATATATTCTTTATACAAATAACAGAAACCAACAGACTATACATAAAAAGAATTAAGACTTTTAGGGCAATTTTGAGCTTGGTTGAAGTGCATATGGGAGAAATATTTAAATCTATAAGGAGTAATAGTGAGTGAATTAATTTGTCACGGAATCCAGCAAAATCGTGAAGAATTACTGCAATAAATGAAAAAAAGATCACAAGAACCTCCTTTGGCTGGCTGTTTGTTGCTGTTTATTACACATTCCCTCCTGTAGAAAAACAAGAGATCTCTGGATACATATTGTGTTAGCTTATGGTCAGAAGGACGAGAATGTCTGTGCTTGGTATTTCCACACTGGAGAAGAGGAAATATTACTTAAAAAATGTGTCCGAGATAAAGGACGTTTTTCCCAGGAAAATAGTTATTGTGGAGCTGTAAATTAAGCTTTTTCTAGGGCTGTGTCATAGTTAAGTCAAATATACATTCACTTAATTTATCATATGGGACAAATAACCAGAGCAATAACAGAGCTTTTTCTAAGTCGCTTGCCTATTTTGCACAGCTTCCTTATCACCATGGTAAAATTACAAATACATCCTGAATTTTTTTTAAAGGATTGGGAACACATTATTTAAAATACTTTTGCAATTGCTATCTTTTGAAAATATTTTCAGAGTTATAATACATCAGTGATCTGAGACCACCAGCACTTGACCATATTCTCAGCGTTTATAGCGACTGCAATGAATTTTTTATATGTTCCTTTATTTTTTTCCCCAAAATGGCTTTTTAACCCCATAACTATTTTCATCAATTTAAAAATCCCCCAATACCTAAAAACCCCAGTTTTTTGTGGAAAATGTCTGCTGAAAGCAAACAAAATAAAATTTCATTTTGTCAACATCTTTAATATTTACACTATATGAAGATCATTCCCTGAATACCATCCTGAATTATCTCTCTGGAAAATCATTGCATCTATTGATTCTCAGCTAAGGAGAAGTTAATGGACCCATTCTGAAATCAGTGACTATACTCTAAAATACAACATTTGTATTTACATTACAAGGGAGACAAATCTAACACACGTTAACAATAACAAGGAAATCACAGAACACAGTAAGGCAACTACTCAGAAAAGTTTCTGTTCTCCCCCTGCTCTCCCACATCTTCTAAACTCTTTGCTGGGTGCCAGTCGCTGTTTTCCTTGGTGGCTTTGGCCAGCCAAGACACAGTTCCAATCATCTCTTCTCACAGAAGCAACATCATGGATTTTGATCTGATGTAAAGGGAACAAGAGCAAAAAAACCCCCAAAATCCAAGCCTGCCAAAATCCAAGGAGGAGAGAAGGGCAGATCTGTAAGAGTGAAAATAAAAATTTACTTGTGTTAGCCTTAAGGCTTGGTTGATCCAGACCTTAATAAAGGCAAAAAAATCAGGTCAGGCTGTGTGGATGTTAAGCAAATTTGTTCCAGGAGAATAGATAAAGAAAAGTACTCTGATAGTGCTAAGATACAACAAATTTGGAGTAAACTTTATCTCAGAGTATGAAAAATTACCTACAATTCTTGTATTAGGGCTTTAACATTCTCTCTTTTCTGTCTCTGTTATCAACGAAGAACGTATATATATATGTATACACACACACCCCCCAATGTAATGCTCTGTTTTCCTCTGTTCCAGAGAATGTACTTGATAAGTAAGGAGCTCAAGATATGACCCTTGCTGACGTCTTTGCCAAGTTTCTTGCTCAGCGACCCTCAAAAGGCAAGGCCAAAAAAGGGGAGAAAGAAATCCCTGTTCCTCTTTAATGTCTTTTTTTTCAGCAGCTCAGCTACTGAGTAATTTCCATTTACTGTTTCACTTAATGATTTCCTGAGTTCAAGGCCATTTCCACTGGGGTTGGTAAAGGCTTTCTACCTCCAGCAGTATTATCAGCTCTTAGTCTAGAAAAGGCAGACATTGCAATTTCACCTATTCAGAAGTTAATTCAATGCCTAATTATTTAAAATGATATATAAAACAGGTCTCTTATCACAGTAAGTCAGGTCACAGCCACAGTATGCAAGTCTACCAGGGCACATAGGGAGACAGGATACATTTTATTGTGGCGGTGGCCCAACCCACTTTCCAGGTGAATGACAAGTGGGTTGATTTCCCCGCCCGAGACTCCACCTCTGAGGGTGGATCAGAGGAGGAGATAAGGCTGTGATGCCACCGCCTACTAGGTGTTCCCTTGAACATGTCTCCTCCCTGGTTTCTAGAACCCTCTCTCTCCCCCGGTTCCTTATTAGTTAGTAGAAGTTATGTTTAATAAGTAGTTCATTGATTATTCTATTAGGCTCTGGAAAGTTCTGTTTTGTTACATCCCTGGTTGGCTAGTTTAAACTAGTCCCTCCCAATATGTTTCCCGGTTGGTTGTATGTCACCCCCTTGTCATTTCCTAAGTGGTTGTTCCTTTACTCCTCCCTTTTCCCCACTCTTCTATTTAGTTTCATGCTAATGAAACCAGAGAGGCCAGACCAACGGCCAGGCCAGACCAACGGCCAGGGGCCAGACCAACGGCCAGATTCGGGTGGCTAGTTCCCTCTGAGACTTTATTAAATTGCTTGGAATACACTAGCGCCTGAATCCTCCTTCAGTCTTTACCTTCGCCTGCTGCGGTTTCTCCATCTGGGCTGCACAGCCTAATCGGCTGTTGGCAGATAGCCTCAGGGCGAGCTGTGGCTCCCGAGGCAAACATCTGCGGTTTGAGCTGCAAAGAACCCTGCTCCGTGCCGTCGCACCGGGACCTCCCGGAGTGTCCAGAGCAAGAGGACAGCAGACGCCGCCTGCCACGCCACCGAGCGGCTAGTGGTCAACGCGGCATTTTATCTTTGTCTTCACTAAAAAATCTAGTGCTTTAAGAATGGAAGTGACATAATGCTTCATGTTATGAGTTACCAGAGTAGAAAGAGGTGGCTTATACTCATTCTCATGCCAGCGCCTTGTACTTAGCTCTCATCCGCTTTAGACTCCCAACTAATCAGTGCCAAAACAGCCTAGAATTTGCTCAAGGTAAATGTTGATCAACTAGCCACCATTAGAGGTGTGTTAGCTAACTTCTGTCATATCTAAACAGGAGAAAGTTATCAAGTGCATATAGGCAACAAGCGTTAGAGGAACATTTAGAGATGTCTACTCCTGAGGAATTTCCTTCCCAGTTCCTTGTCTACATGTGATTGTTTTCCTTCAAAGGGAAAGAGTTACCATAAGACCTGACCTTGATAAGGGTGTACACCTAAAGCTGGGGTTTCCATCTCTCCCACAAGTAACTCCCAGACTGGTAAAAGAAACATGGAAATTCTGAATGATGTGAAACACAAAGGAATGCAGCACTCTAAGCCAATGTTTTGACATACTCTATGTGTTACCTGCAAGAAATGAGGTTTGCTTCTGGGCTTAATACAGCTGTTAAAAGAAAGTCATTTAATTTATTGGTGAAATTTAACACTAATATTGATTTCAAATGACAGACAACATCTCCAGCTAAGTATTTTTTTTTACTTACTTTACATTTCAATACTTCTGGCGCTTTTGGCAGTTCTAAAGAGCTGAAGTTTATAGGACATGACAATTTGTCTAACAATTTTTGGGGCCTTTCCTTTGTATCTAGATTTACAAGTGATCTAAATTTTAAAGCATTTACTTGAAAGAGGAAGAAATACATTTTGCAGTAAAATTATAATGAGTGAAAAATACAGCTGCTTACTATGACTGCCTACGTTTCTGCGACGTGTCCTGAAATTACATATGCAAATTTGGAAAAAGTGTGAAAAAATATTTACTAACAAAAGCATTGAAAGATGTATTAATATTCACTATATGGCAGCTCATTTCCTTCATGGTCATGTGGATATGTTAATATTGAGTCAACTGACAACTGCAACTCAGCTTCCAGAAGCTTCCTCAATATAGAAAGAACAAAACTGTGAACAAAACACATTGTTTTAATGCTCTTGGAGCTCTTGTTGTGTTTTTACAACAGAAACTTGTCATGGTTTTATCACCAGTTCAGTGAATGCCTTTGCAAACTGGCAATACACAAGGACTAAATGTACAGCATCTTTTCAATTTGACACTTCTGATTTTTTTTGTGCAAAATGGATTGCTCTGACAAACTGAACCTCTTATGAAACACACAGACAGGAAATTAATATTCACAAGTCTGTATATTGAGGCACTGTGAGTCCTTCCATCTTAAAGTAGTATCTTCCTGAAAGGAGATAATCTCAAACATACCTTTCTCTACCCAGAAAACTGAGACCAGAACTGCAGCAAGTGTTATGGACACAGTCTAATGTACAGTATAGACTTAACTGTTGCAATCTTACCAAATCTTTGCCATACCTGCCCTATTGGCATCACCACATCACTGTTGTTTCTAGCTGTATCATATTTAAAGAGGATTCTACAATGAATAGGCTGTGCACTTGTCTATTTCTTTTTATTTGTTGTGCAATGTATGTAACATGTTTGCCACCACTGAGCAAATTGTAATATTGTATTATTTACTGTAAACAAGGCATTACAATGTAATTTTTAAATGTCTAGAAAAAAGTACAAGAAAGGAAAATATTCACTGATTCCTTTCTTAACTAGATCAGCAGGAGTTTCCCAAATCTTCTGCACATGTTTTGTGCTAGTGCCTTTTCCAAATCAGTAGTCTCATCCTCATTTTCTTGACTGGATATTTGTTCCTGGGAATAGCTGAGGGTCATTTTTTGAACTACATTTAAGTTGGTTTTGAACCTTGGGGTGGGGGTAGGGATGGTGTGAGGAAGGAATTTGCCATTTTGTACATTTATTTCTTAGCAGTTAGTCATATTTTTTTATGTCTCACCTTGCACTGGTTTCTCAGTAGTTCCCTTGCTGTTCTCTCCCATCAGAGACAAGACAAGAGGGAATCTATTTGAAATAAGTCTTACCTGACAAGACTTCCAGAGGGGGTCATGAGGTGAACAGCAATGACAGTGGAAAATCAAAAGTGAAGAGCATTCCTACTACAAATATTTTTGTGTATGTGTACACGTTCACATATATATTGCAGGACTATGTTCTTGTTGGGATGATGGAATTATAGTGAGTTGGCCCCCGAGACTGGAATGTTGCTAAGGAGTGATATGGGCTCTTTTAGAAGGACAGGAAAGTGTGGTGAGGAGGTTTCTTTTACGTGATGCAGCAGCTTAAGGTCTTGGAAATCTGCCTAGTGGTGGATGAGGAGCCAAAGGATATCTTACATGTTAGGATTAGGCAAAGTTAACATTATAGTGGGTGTCTACAATAGGCAGCCTGACCATAAAGAACAAGTAGTTCAGACTCTATACAGACCTCAAATTTGAAGGTCCAGGTCTTCATGGGTGTCTTCAACCACCTTGATATATGTTGGAAGGACAACATATCAGCACATAAACGGCCCAGGAGGTTCATGGAGTGCACTGATGGTAACTTCCTCTGCCAAGTGATAGTCAGCAAGGGCAGATGCTGCACTGGACTACAAACTCCCCAAAAAAGGAGTATGTAAACACCAGAGGCAGCCTTTGCTGCAGTGACGTGTGTTGAGTGAAGGAGGAGCTCCAGATTCTGGGGCAAGGGAGAAGGGTGACAAACAAGCTCACAAACCTGGACCTCAGGAAACAGACTTCGACATCTTCAAAGATGCTTGGAGGAATCCTTTTTAGTAAGTCTCTAGAGGAAAGGAAGGCCTAAGAAAGTTGGTTAGTGTTCAAGGATCACCTTCTCCAAGCTTAAGTGCAGTCCATCCCAAGCATGAGGTAAAATAAAATCAAAATTCAGCACTTTCTAACCTAAAATCAGCCCCTTGAACATTTTCTAATTAAATAAATACAACAAAGACTTCGTGACATAAGCTTGCCTAGTCATTTCTTGTACACGTCATTAAGAAAATAATGGAAGCACCTTATAGAAAGGATGAAGAGTAAGGGACAAACAAAGGGAGGCTGCATGTGTGAAAAAAGTTTTCCTACCCAAGTCCAGATATACAGGGATGACATTAGACAAGCTAAAACACAAATGGAATTAAATCTTTCTAAGAGATCCAAAGACAAGAAAGGCTTCTATAAGTACACAGGTGATAAAAATGAGACTAGGGAAAAGGTGGGCCCATTGCTCAATGAGATGGAGGACTTGGTTATGCAAGACAGAAAATTCTTAGGTACTCAATGCCTTCTTTGCTTCCCAGCCCTCAGGAATACTTGGTCCCAGAGACCAGAGGGACAGGCTGTAGCAAGATGGACTCTTGATAGAAGAGGATCAGGTCAGGGAATAATTAAGCAAATTCTACACACATAAGCCCAGGGACCCTGATGGAATATAATGACAGGTGTGATTGCAGGCTCATTTGATAATCTCTTATTCATCATGGTGAATCCTACTTTGAGGAAGAGCAGAGGAAGATGACCCAAGGAACTACAGGAAAGCCATCCTCACCTCCATCCTGGAAAGGTGAGGGAACATCTAATCCTGGAAACCATTTCTAGACACCTGTTGGACAAGGAAATTCAGCAAAGGGAAGTCATGCTTGACCAATTAACCACCTTTGATTAAACTAGTAGTATACCCCAAGGGACATTCCTGGACCCAGTCCTGTTTAACATCTTCGTTAATGATTTGGAGGATGTTGCAGAGTGTACTATCAGCAAATTTGTATCAGACACAAAACTGGAAAGAGTGGATGAATCACCAAACAGTCATGCTGTCTTCCAGATGTACCTCAATATGCTGGAGGAGTGGGAGGAGCGGAACTTCATAAAGTTCAACAAGGGGAAATGTAACATCTTGCCTCTGGGGAGAAACAACTCAAGGCACCAGTACATGCTGGAAGCCACCCAGCTGAAAAGAAATTTAATTGGACCAGTTTCAAAGTCCAATGAAGGTCCATGAAGATGATGAAGGGCCTGAAGTATCTCTCCTATAAGAGATCTGGGATTGTTTCACCTGGAGAAGAGAAGACTCAGGGAGGGTTTTATTAATGTATGTAAATTCCTGAAGGCAGGGTACAAAGAAGATGGAGCCAGGATCCTTCTGATTGTTCCAGTCTTGGGGCAAGAGGCAATGGGCATGAACCAAAATGCATAAAATTCCCTCTGAACATCAGGAAATACTTACTGAATATGAGAGACATCCAAAAGCTGTCTTCAGATGGTCTTGGGCAATTGGCTCCAGGTAGTTCTGCTTTTGCAAGTGGATTGGACTAGATGAGCTCTGGAGATCCCTTCCAATCTCAGCCATTCTGTGATTCTATGATATTCAAGAGAACTTTAAGCCGTGTTGATATGTTTGTGTATATTAAAAATTACTTGTTTATGTGACATGGAGTAGGATGTGTGTGTGACAGCTTTACTTTCTGAAGTTCTTAGCTCTTCTAGGTTTTTCATCTGGGTTCCGACAGTGATAATAAAGGTAGGTCCAATTAATTTGTTGGAAAAGGTGTTGAACTAGATGTAAATTTAGGATTTGCCAAATTGGAAGATCTATGGTGCCTCTAAGCCACTTATACATGTATTTAAGGTATCAAGAAAAGACTGATAAGAAACAGGACAATTTTTTAAATTTTGTCAAAACACTTTTCTCTGAAATTCATAAGAATACAGTGACTTTTATCGTATTAATGACATCAGCTTGATAAATCCTTTACATTTATTTAAGTTAATGAGATATAGAAGTAACTCCTTACCCATCTAATTTACCTGAAGGATTATCACTGTTTACAAGCCTCATCAGGGAAAAATATATTGAAGGATGATACAGTCCATATGTGTAGATGGATGCTGTCCATCTTAAATGTATAGACAGATGCTGTCCATCTTAAAACAAAGCTAGCCAGAAAGTTGATTCAGAATAAAACTGCTGAATGCAGACCTAAAAATAATAGTAGTGTAACTATCCCTTTTGACCAGTGGCTTGCATGCCTGCAGCTTTGGTTTACACTGCATGTCATAACAATGCTAGCCATTATTAATTCAGCTGGTTTTGACAGCTGTAGTACTTGCAGAGGAGCAGAGAGACAGAAACAGGGCCAATATAAAAAAGTGCGTTGCAGTAAGGTTTGTAAAGAAGTTACAAAATACCAGAGCTGGGACTAACACAAAGAGCTAGATGGAAAAAAATGTAATAGGAGAAAATTTTGGAACAAATTAACTCATGGAAGCTAAAAGCTAAAGCCCCAGTAAAAACTTTTCTTAGTTTTCCATTCATTGAAGTTGTGTTTGGGTTGCACATTGGAAAGAAATTCTCTACTGTGAGGGTGGTGAGCCACTGGCACAGGTTGCCCAGAGGAACTGTGTATGCCCCAGCCGTGGAAGTGTTCAAGGCCAGGTTGGATGGGATCTAGTGGGAGGTCTCCCTGCCCGTGGCAGGGGGGGTTGAGATTAGATGACCTTTAAGGTCCATTACAATCCCTTAGCATTCTACAATCCTATGATAAGCAAAACTTCTTTGGTTTCCTTGCAAAAAAAAGTGGGAGTTGAATATTGACAGCCTGCAATGAAGCCATAATTTGATTTCCCTTTATATTTCCTGCATAATTTTTTGTACTTTGCTGCCAAATCTTAGTGCAGGAATGTTGAATGATGAAGAGGTTTTTTTCCTGATTAACCCTGTCAAAAATACTTATCTTGAATTTTAGTGACCTGTGTTGTTCAATATTACACATCTAGAACGCCTAAATTTGTTCATTATCTGATAATTGAGTTTCATACATTGAAGAATTTTCTTTCAGGATGTCCTCTTACTTTTAGTTTCTTTAAGAATAACAATGTGACAAAAGTTCAAGGCCAGACTGGATGGAGCTGTGAGCAACCTGGTCTAGTGAAAGATGTCTCTATCCTTGGCATGAAAATTGGATTGATAGGATGTTTAAGGTCTCTTCCAACCCAAACCCAATCGAATGCCATGATTCCTTGTTTAGCCGTATGGTGGCCAGGGAAGCCTCAGCAGTCTATGATGCCCTGCTTCTGTCCTTAGCTTTGCTTCAGTGATTATTTTTGTGTTCCAAACTACTGTCTCTTTATTTATTTCTGACTATTAGAAGTCTGACAGTAAAATATTGAAAGCGTAGTTTTACTAATGTTTTGTTTATACAATTATTTTTCTACTTCATTTTTTTCCCAAGTCTGAATCTAAAGAACAGTAGTTCTTTCGTGTCTTCTAATATTCATCATTCATGTCTTCTAATATTCAATAATATGACTTTCTAACATATGCTCAAGAGCTTAAGTGACAACCCTTGCTTCTACCATTCAGAATATTCTGTTATCTTCTTGTTCTTAAATCAATTTTTAACAATAATTAATAGAAATACCATAAAAACTTTTATTTCTAAATTTCCTTTATCTCTTGTAAGATCCATGAGCCAGGTATAAATGCAGACTCTGTCTGCTTAGACATGCTCCACATGACATAATCCTTATTTTTTTTCTTTACTAGTGAAAGTTTTTATTACACCTTTATTACTCCTGTTAGTGCTTGGGTATTGTTTATATGTTCATCCTCCACATCTCAGTACACTCTTAATTACCTTTTTTTCACAAGGTACTGTGACAAATCCACCTATCACAAACTTGGAGTGAGTCTTGAAATGTGTCTGTGTTCAGTGCCATGTTCTTACTGTGCTGCAAAACTCTCATGGTCAAATACTACCCCAGTTTTTGTGTAATCTTGATGCACAAAAGGTACAACAACTATGTTTACCTCTAAAACCAGTTAAAACCTTCTCTTACATCCAAGGCAGGATTTATACAATCTTGCACTTTACATTCATTAATTGTATGTATTATTTTGTTAAATGAAAAGAACTGTGTATCAATTCCATTGATAATGAGTGCACCACAAGAGCTAGCTAGGTATTAGTTTAGTACATCAACCTGACAAAAAAATTTGTAAAAATAATTTACTTTTTTTTCTAAAATTTAATATTCTTTTGAAGAGGCAGAAAATGAACCTTGTTCCTTGCATGAGGCACTTATTTGCATGTAGAAATATTACCTTGTTTGCCAACACCAGTATCATTTATGAAAAAGAGTGCCAAAATGACTGTAGTTCCCATAGGGTTATTTTCTGTTCTTAAAATTCTTACATTGCTCGTGTTGCTATGACACCTTATTATCCTTGAATCAAACTAAAGAGTGTATTGATTTCTATCGGTATTAACAATTAAATATTTGCTGTACTACAGAAGACAGGATGAGAAAACTGTGTTTCATCTAGAGAGCATCTGGCAATGGTGTTTTCAGCCTGTTTTCATAATCTGGGCCAGGCTGCTGAAAAAGCTCTGTTTGACTTTTGCATGCTCTTCCCTTAATTGGTTGTAATTATGTCATTCCAAAACTATGGAGGCAACAGATGACTCTTATTTATTCTGCTCTAATCATGTGCTCATTTACTGGAAATTATAAGATACTGCCTCCAGCAAAGCACTGGCTTTTGTCCTGTAAGTGTCATTTTGAGCTGCAACATATATCATCAGGGCATCTTTTTACTCTGTGGCTATAACTAAGCCAAGTAGGCTCACACCTTTACTTCACAGGCCACCAGTGTTTCAATGGGCATAGGTGCTGAGAAGAGTCTGTTTGTATTTCACTTTGGAGCCGATACAACCTTTTCTTTTTTTTCTTTTTTTTTTTTTTTTTTTTTTTTTTTTTTTAAAAAAGGGGCAAAAAAAAAACAGTTAGCTCTTGCTTGTTTTATTTTTTTTTTTTTTGTTTTGGGGCGCATACCCCTTTTTTTTTTTTTTTTTTTTTTTTTTTTTTTTTTTTTTTTTTTTTTAAACAGGGGGAAGTAAATAACCAGTTAGCTTCTGCTGTGTTTAGTTTCATTTTGCCAGATAAAGATTTAGAGAGGCAGTTTTTTAAAGAATGACATCATATATCTCAGAGGCTTAGTTGTGGAGGCTGCTTTCAAAATTTGTGTCAAGTACTGGAAGACCGGAAAATCCCTTGGTATATAGCTGCCTTGACACCTCTAAATAAGTGCTTTTAATATGCATTTAAATAGCAATAGAATTCTATAGCGATTCCAAACTATTTGCTAAATAGCAATATTCAGGATTTTTCAGTTTTAAGCTAATAATTTTTCCAACAGCTGGGAATGTTTTCTAGCATATGGTGTATTTATGTGTATTGAGCTGTCTGGCATGCAAAGTTGAATTTCTCTGAAGTCTTTAGAATGAAATTATAAGGTACAAAATAGGAGGCTGATCTAAAATTTTTACCTACAGTCAGCTGAGAATTACGTAATAAAAAGGGAAGTTATTATCAATATTTTTTTGCTCGTGGCATCTGCATATTTCTAGGGTCACTGGGGTTTTTCTCCTAAAAAATGGGAAGTGCTGAGTGGTTCTTTCCCTGTAACTGAGAATGTCACTTGTGATTACATTCTCTTCTGTTATGCTGTGTTCCCAAACTGTCAGTCCTCAGTGACGATGAGTTGTATATCCTTATTGATAATGAGATATGGCTGGGAATCACAGGTCACAGTCCCCAGATAATGTTTTAATAGAGGACACTGGAATTTCAGGTTTTGAGAAGAGAAATCCGGAGGATTTCCTTTTTTTTCCCCCCAGCCAACATATTACCAATGCTCCATTTCTCTTCTCTGCATTGTCTATTCATTGCACATCTGTTGTGTTCTGTCCAGGTAGTCAAACAACAGATTTACCAGGCTTGCTGGTCTTTTAACCCCATGAATACACTTCATTATTTCACTTGCAGTAGGGAGAATTTTGTTCATTGTGTGCCATTAGCAGAAAACTCCAGGGAGATCAGTTTGACATTAGAAAACATCAGTCAGAACACTGGTTTTCTGAGCAGTATTAAATGCATCTAGCTCAGAAATACAAGCTCTTGCACCTCTCTGGCTGTTTTTCACTTAGTCATAGAGGATCATAGATGTCAGTGAATGGTTTTTTGCTTTATGTTTGAAGAATCCTTTCAGAATGTACCTTACAACATGAGATGTCAGCCTATTTTCTGCGGTGCTCAGTCAACAGTTCTCTTACCTTCCCCAGAGACATTGAGCAGAGTATAATAGTGACAGGGATCACAAGCACAAGTTCTCTTAGCATTTTTCTTTTGCTTTCCAGGACTCAAGCCTGCCAAAAGCATATTGTGTCTACTTCATTAACTGATATACATACTGAAAAGTTAAGAAGATGAGACACATCTTTACTGGAAGGTACAGCTGAGTACAAGAGTTTAAGTTGTCCTGTCAACCCAAGTGACCCTTTTGCTGCTTTTCCACTGATGTTTTTTCTGTTGTCTCAAAGTGATTCCATAGTACGTCCAAGAGAAAACCTTTTCTACAGCATTTCATGAAAACATGATCTTAAAATATCATCAAAGATATTGTTAATCTAGAGTATTGATTAATTTAATTAATTCTTCATAAAGAAATTTGACTATGATTATAGTAAAAAGCTGTGGTAAAAGGCAGTAATTATGTTAATACTGCAGAGTTAAGAAGGGAGTAAAGATTTTTCAGGGACTTTTGAGAATTCTCATACAGATAGAATAAGAAATTTAGAAAGTCATTGTCAATTTTTCTTTACAGTCAAAGGTGGAAAACAAATACTGCAATAGATTCACGTAGGATCACTTTAAACTGGGATCTTCCTGTATTGCAGGGGAACATCCTATCCCTTAAGTCTCAGTCCTGTTCTGTTTATAGTTAGAAATTTATACAAGTGAGGCTTCTCTGTTTTGAAGGTGCTTCACCAGGGCAGGCAGTGGGGTGGTCCTGAAGCAGGCAAACCACATATTTTTTTATCCATTCATGTAAAATTGATTGACATTTATAATTTCTAATGTGAATGATGAAGAAAAACATGTCTACAGCAAGGCACAGAAGTGTGTGTTCAAGAAAGGCTTATTCTCTTCACTCTCTGCTCTTCATAAAAAGTCAGGTTTTCCTCTTTTTGTGTTTTGACTTCTTAATTCTTCTTTAATCTTCGCAATGTAGAAATTTTGTCTTTTTTTTTTCAGTTAAAGCTATCATATTTCACTATAACAACAAAAACAATTAGAGTGAAAATGGTGCGGTTATATTTACCTGCACTCTGCTATTGAATATTTGGTTTATATTTCTGCTAACCTATTGTAATGACTTGCTTCTGCCTGCAAGCATAGTCTAGAAACTGTAATTATCAATCTTTCATTATCAGGCTGAAATATCAAAGCCAAGACAAAATATCTAATATATGAAACTAATCAGAGTTTCAATATGTACCAGGCCTTTTGTGACCAAGATTATCACACCGTGCTGGATAATAGACACCTTTGCAAAGAAACTGTTGGTGTTACTCCTGTTTTGGAATGAGCTCTCAGCTTTTCAAGCATTTAAGCAATTCTGGTTTAATCAAGCTTTGTGTTCACATCAAGCAGTTTTGAAAAAAGGTTTTCAGAGCTTATAAAGTCAGCAAAAGACATGAAGGAAGTTGAAAATAAGGAAAGAACTCTTGTATACCATTTCAGTTCTCTTCACTTTTCACAAGAACACTTAGATGCTACAAGTCAGCAAAACTAAACAATTAGTCCATGGCATTTTTTTCTGAGAAATCTGTGTGTGAACTGGCTTTTAAAAGAACCTCATAAGACTGTACTTCCATTGCTAGGCTTGATATTAGAAATGTTATGTCTGAAGTTCCATGGAGACAAAAACTGTTTTCACCTCCTGAGGAAGGTTTTACAACCTTTATTTCCATGTCTGTGTGGTTGTCCTTACTCCAGGTACTGAGGTTAAAGCTAATTCAGTTTACATAGCCTTCATTGTAAAAATGTGCTGATGTTCCAAAGTAGAAAGATTTTTAACACGACACAGAGGCATAATTGTGTATACCTATATGTCTTTACATATATAAAAAGTCAACAGATTCAGCAGCACATATTGTTGGTAATGTAGATATCAGTTTTCACATGTATTTATCATGTGAAAATAATTCAAAATCATACTTATGAAATATTCTTGGTCTTGAAATATTTTTCTGGATGTAAGTCATCAGTGATAATACTCTACAGAACAGTGACAGCTATTTTCATATTATATCTTTTATTGTACTATAAAGGTTTTATTTCTATGAACACTTCCAAGGTTGTAGATTTATTTGAGAGTTATTATTTATTTTTAGAGTTATTAGATTTTTGTCTGATCACAGGAGCTCCAACTTTACTAAACAACCTTCTGGAGGAAAAAAACCTCTGTCATATAGTTAGACTTTGTTTGATGTCCTTCTGCTTTTGTATGATATGAAAGATAAGTGAACATTTGCGTAGAGACCAAGCACCTGTCAAATGCAGAAACACTTTAGGTCCATTTGTGTTTATTCAATAATTGCGGTAAATGACTAAAGAGACTTACATCCTTTAGTTCCTTTGAGAAACATCATTCTTATAAAATATATGTTCCATTAATGACTTGCAAAGCAAAAGGAGTTTTAAAATGTAGAAAATTTTAGATGAACATAAGAAAAGAGCTCAAACAGAGAAAATTCCATTTCCTTTATAGTAGGAACAATGTGTATTGCTTTTTTTTTTTTTCTTGCAAAGGTATCAGGCAGGTTTGATCACTGTTTGGTAATATGAATAAATATAAAGATTTTAATCTGTCCTTTTAATTTTTAAACAGCTATTTTTTCCAAGGCACAGTGTTATATATTCTTATGCCTATTTCCCGTAATGATTTTTTCATCTTTGCACTATTTACATGGAGTTAGTGGTGTCAAAAACTGTCAGCTACAGTTTCATCACAGTGTATTATTTTATGCCTGTATGATATGCCAGGCCTTTTATTACTTTGTTTTGTGATGTGTGAATGGACGAGAAATATTATGAATACCATATAACTTAGTGTATGGAAATAGGCTTGCTTTCTCCCTCAACACAAAGAGACCATTGGTGAAATTCTTTATTAATATTACTAAAAGACTAAATCAACATACTTCTGCCTTGTTTGTATTACAATTGTCAGAGTCCCTATAAAAATAACTGACAAGTAGCTTGCTTAACTTCATCTACCACTGACCTCTATTTGGACAGGAAGAGAACTTTTTTTCCAGGTTGAAATACTTACAGAAAATAAGACAATAAATATTGTACACTGTGACAAGAATCTGCACTATTTGCTTTTAGATGACCAGCTGGGAACTCTATGCTACTTTAGTACATACAGCTTGGATTTTAAGCATAATGTATGGATCCTAGATAAGAACACCCTAAGCTGTTCTTTTATGGATTAGTCTTATGGATATTATAAATGGTTTTCTAGGCAAGAAACCTTGATTAGAAAATTAAAACTGCAGAGATTTGCTTGGATTTTTATTAGTGTGTTCAATATTATACTGTACTACAAAATTTCCTTTACTGAAGCACTTTATTAGGGAGAGGAGAAAAGTCTTTATTTAGATAGTATCTGATTGTTTGAGGAACTTGGGATTTTTTGAAAGCAGTTCAAGTCCTATTGGCAGCTCATGACTGGGACAGGGGCACTCTGCTCTGGGTTAGAAACTGGCTGGATGGCCAGGCTTGGAGAGTGGAGGTGAATGCAGTTACATCCAGCTGGAGGCTTGTCAGCAGTAGTGTTCCCATGGTTCATTGTTGGGGCCGGGCCTGTTTATTGTCTTTATCAATGATCTGGATGAGGTCTTTGAGTGTCCCCTGAGTAAGTTTGCAGATGACACAAGTGGAAGTGCTGATCTGCTGGAGGGTAGGAAGGCTCTGCAGAGGGGTCTGGACAGGCTGGATTGATAGGCCAAGGCCAATTGGATGAGATTCAACAAGGTGAGGTGCTCGGTCAGAAGTTTGTGTCACAAGAACCCCAGAAAGTGCTAAGGGCTTGAGAAAAAGGGACTGTAAAGACACTGATGGAAAAGAAGCTGGGGGTGCAGGCCAACAGAAGCTGAACATGAGCCAGCTGGGCCCAGTGTCCAAGAAGGCCAAGGGCATCTTGGCCTGTATCAGCAATAGTGTGGCCATCAAGACCAGGGCAGTGACCATCCCCCTGTACTGGGCACTGATGAGGCCACACCTTGGGTGCTGTTTCCAGTTCTGGTCCCCTCACTTCAGGAAGGACTTTGAGGTGCTGGAGTGCGTCCAGAGAAGGGCAATGGAGCTGGTGAAGGGTCTGGAGCACAAGTCCTGTGAGGAGCAGCTGAGGGAGCTGGGGGTGTTTAGCCTGGAGAAAAGGAGGCTCAGGGGAGACCTTATCACTCCACAACTGCCTGAAAGGAGGGTGTAGCTGGGGGGGGTTGGTCTCTTCTCCCAGGCAATCAGTGAGAGGACAGGAGGACAGTCTCAGGCTGTGTGCCGGGGTAGTTCAGGTTGGAGGTTGGACATCAGGAAAGCTTTTTTCACTGAAGGAGTGGTCAAGTATTGGAATGGGCTGCCCAGGGAAATGGTGGAGTCGCCATCCTTGGAGGTGTTCGAAAAAAGAATGGATGTGGTACTTATTGACATAGTTTTTATGACACAGTGGGGTTTGGTTGAAGGTTGGACTTGATGATCTTGGAGGTCTTTTCCAACCTTAATGATTCTATGATTCTATGAAATTGAAGTAAGAGTATAAAATCTGAACACTGTAACTATTCTGTGAAAAGACACATTTTAAAATTTTGAAAGTTATTCTGCTGAAAACCCAAAGGACCTTTATTCATAGAAAGTGGTTAGAAATCTTCATGAACAACGCTAACCGTGGTATTTGTCTTTGCTTTGTGTTAATCTGTCTCTGTCTAAACATTGGGGATCTTTGCCTGTGAAACATTGATCTGATGAATTTTATCAAAAATACATAATTTGCTGGTATTCCTATCAAAACTTGCTGTCATGACATTCCTGAGGTAGAAGATTATATGAACACATTTGCTTAAAGTATTTCAATATGTTTGTATAATTTATATAGTGAATATATATGTATACAGAGAGTTATATATGCACGTATATACATAAAATAGATAATTTCTCAAGGAATTAAAAAGAAAATAAAATAATTTTCTCTTGAAAGTTGCATAAATGAAATTGATTCCTACAGCTTATCAGTCTCAAAATTACTATTATTGTTGAGAAGTTGGCTGGCTCTTCTGACTCTTGTTTTTCCACATCTCTCTGCAGCTGTGGTCTTTGTGAGGAGCCATGCAATTACAGTCCTGCAAAATGATTTCTGCTGCTGAGGGGGATGGGAGGAGATGTAATGAATCAGAAATATGCCTACGTTGTACTCCATTGCACATGTAAACATAAATGAAGTGCAGGTACTGATTTGTAATTATATCATGATAACATGACGTGATTTCCTCAAGTGTAAACTGCACTAAGCCCCACAAGAACTTACCTCAATCCGCTAAATGTGGCAGCAAAATGTATTGAGGGAAACTGCTATATTTACTTATATCTTGAAGAGTAGTAGTGTTATTTAAACACTTATAATTTAAATGAAAGAAAATTTCTGTGGAGTCTGTCTTGAACTGCTTCTGTTAAGGTCAAAGGAGTAGCTTTCATGGAATAGTGGGAAGAAGAGCCACCTGAATGTTAGGGGAAGATTTTCACAGAGAAGCTCCTTGTCACTTCCTGAGGCTGTTGGTTTTTTTGTTGGTTTGTTTTTGGGTTTTGTTATTATTTTTTGTCACAAGTTCTTGTTTTAATGTGGCTTAAGCTTTTTTTTGTTGTAACATATGTTCACTGTTAATCATTGCTTGAGGAATGCCAGAGCTTAGCATACCCTGTCTTTTCCCAACTGTAATGTGCTCCCTCCAAAAATACCTTTTCTAGAGTGCGTGCAGATCCATCACTACATTGCTCTGTCATCTAGATACTGCAATTGGCAGGAGAGAGAAAGGTTTTTTCCCTTTTCCTGGAAAACTATAGTTTCTCCAGTTTATGTGGGAGAGCAGTAGTGCATCTTAAAGGATAAAGATATGTCACAGAACAGTAACAACAGTTTTCTCTGAGACTGAGATATTCTAGATGTGACAACAAAAAAATTATCCGCCAGTAAAAGAACCACCTGCAAAATCAATTTATACCAGTGTGATGGGTTGAGCCTGAGCTGATGGACAGCTCGTTTGACCAGTGGCGCTTTTCGAAATTTCCATATATAAAGGCTGGAGGGACAGGAAGTCTCTCTCTTTGGGGTTTGGCGGGTCCCGCAGGATGGGGGGGGAAATGGTGGCCGAGGTTTTCGCTCCTTGGAGCAGCCTCGAGCCTCTTCCCTCCCCCGGTGCCGGGGACACAGCCCCAGGATGCCGGCGGGACAATCNTTTCCCGGTAACAGCTTTATTCCCGGGTGGGGGCTGTTGTACTGGGGCTGATACAGTTTTGGGAGACCACGGATTGCAAAGGAAACCTCTTTTCTCCTTACTCAGTAGAAAGATTCTTAAAATTGTGGCTACTGACTAAGAATTATGTAATATTATCCTTTGTGCTGGTTTAGGGAAGAAGAAAGGAGGAGGGGGTTGTGAGTAAAAAGAGGGATTTTGCTTTGATTTTCTTATTATTTTCTTTTCTCTTTTAATTCTGTTAATAAACTTTTCATTTTCTTTAAGTTTGAGCCTGTTTTGCATTCCTCCAAATCTCCTATCTCACAAAAGATAAAGAGGTGAACTGAAACCACTACACAAATTGGTGTTTCTGCCTGGTTTCGAATCCAAACCCCTACAACCAGTTAGCTTCTGAGCAGATCAATTCATGGGAAACTATAATTTATTAAAGTTTTGTACTCCCTTTCAAGTCAGTACATTAAAACTTACATTTTCTTGAAAGAGATGGAAAAGGAATATTTTGCCTCCCCGCCTCAAATAAAATGTATTGTCAGAGCTTTTTGAGTCTTGCCAGCTATGTTTCTGCTGCAACTTTTGTGTTCCATCTCATTTCAGGTGCATTATTTTTCCAGCTTGCTTGTTATCTAGTTTATTTGTGCTATATTTTCAACAGCTAGAAGGCCAAATTGAGAAAGTAAAACTACTAGTTTAAGAAGCAGGAGGAAAGCAATCATAGCTGCAAATGATGGCTGAAATAAATAGAAAGATTCATTCAACTAAATCCTTCCTTTATAGCCTGCAGGGTAGAGTGAGGCTGTTTTAATGGTATGGAATAAGGGCACAATTATTTTAGCAGTATTTTTATTAGATTGCTGTGTGTATTCTCTAAGAATCTCGAGATCCTGTGAAAAAGGATTATACCCTTTATATCTGTTTGAGCAAAATCAGTTTGGATTTTTTGCTGAGTCCAGAAACAGTGAGGCAACATTTGTATATCTAAAATTTATTTTGTTTCCATTTTCTTCTGAGATGCAATGTCTTTTTTTCGCAAATCCTCTTTCAGATAAAACAGCTTAGTCTGAAAAATATGGTCTGGCAGGGAAATAGAAATTAATGAAATTATTTATTGCCCTGCTGTAAGGAAATTTGATTTGACTGAATTATTTAATTGAAAATCTGCATTTTAAGTGGATATATGAGAATATTCCTCTGGAGTTTTCAGGAAGGTTTTTTATATGTATATAGATATATATATATATTTATGGCTTCATGATTAAATAAAAAAAGAAAACTTGAGGGGCTAAACTCTTGAAATACAGAGTAAATACATCAGGAAAAGCTTGGGGTAAACTATTTAATTAATTAGTAGTACACTATAAAATAATAAAGTATTGTGCCTCTGTTAGACTAACATTACATTTTGACAGAAAGAATTTCTGCAGTCTTTAGAGGTTAAAATTTCATTTTCTGTCTGGCTTATGAAAAAGCATTCTTCCTGACACTTTCAATGTACTTGGGCTATGAAGAGTCACTGTGGGAGAACTCACACTCAGAGCAGGATTTGCTGACTTCCTAGAACTAAAATGTTGGATGTCTTTCTCCTGAATATCTGAATACCTTTTGCTCCCACCAGGAGTAGTTAGCAGTCCTGCAAACACACCAAGTGTGCAGTCATTGTTTCTGTCAAGCACAAGTGCTGAGGCTTTGCCTTTGTTCCACTTGTTCTCCTTTGCATAAGGCACAGAGGTTTAAAACCACTTGCCACATACAAAATCAAGTACTTTTTGAAAACCCAGAAAAATTATGTGTTAATAAAAACCTGGACTGTGAAAAGCAAGTGATTGTCAAAGTTAAGTTTTGTTTTCTCCATGTCTGGAAGTCTGAAAATGTTAGGGATGTTTGTGCAGGAATTCCATTCCAATCTTTCAAGAAGTAACTTTTTTCTGCCATAGAAAAGTTCCTAAGGTCATATTGCTAACAATGATGTGGCAATCTTTAAAGAAAGGCATTTTCAGTACAGTAAAACTTGCTGGAAAGCCTTTGAACTTGAAATGCACTCTAAGAACAAGGGCTTCTCAGTAATATGAAGTCTTCTGAGTAGTAGGTGGAAAATTGCATTAAAAAAAAATAAAAAAGGTTGTACAAGATAAAAATAAGTGCTGGAAACTTGTTCAAAGATGGTGATTTGGGGCCAGGTTTTCCCCGAAAGGAAAATCAATTGACCTGTTTCCAATGTCACAAAAATTATGAGTTCCAAGCTCTGACTCAAAGATGCGCCCAGCCTTGTCCTCTTGTATCTTGTGTGTCTAAAATTGAAGCCTGATTTTCTGTGTAAAGTAAGAGAAGAGAAAATCTTCCCACAGATATATACAAGGAACAGAATGTCAAGAAGGCTTTGAGCTATGATTTTCCTGATGCATTTTCTGGAATGACATTCTTAAAAAACATATTTGTTTCATCTTGAAAGCCAGAGTCTCTTCTCTTTAAATCTGCTTGGTTTGTATCAAAACAGGTGATTTTTAATTTTAAACCCACAGGTTATGTGCCAGTTCTGGTTTGGATTTGTTTTTCTTTCCCTATTTGTCTTCCTCTGTAGCATAAAAGCTGTCTGTGAATAGGGGTAGATCCCCCCTATATTATTAGGTAGAATATAACCCACAATGTGCAAGAACTTTTCTGAGTTAAAGAGATGACGTCCTAAATATGTAAGACTTGCAGAGGATAAACTTTTCATTCTGGTAGAACGAACACCATTTCATATTCTTCTGCTTTTAAGTATGAAAATTTATATCTCAGAAAGAGCATACATTCACTTTTTTTTAATCTTCATTTTTCCATTCTGTTATTTTTTAAGCTAAATGAAAAACTGTGCTTCACAGCGATAACAGGACATTCACATTCCTGCCCAGCTCACAATGTTTTTCATAGTCATTGCAGGTGAAATTTGCTATTGTGCAGAGAACTGGCACAAGATCCAAATATTCCTTAAATGTTGCCTGAAAGCATTGTGTTCTGGCCTGGTTATTTCCTCCTACTTTCTGCTGTGTCTTTAGTGCGTCACAGAAAATGTGAGTGGTCTTACTGCTGTTCTTGTCCCAGGGTTAATGTCAGATCAGGACTGGAGGTAAAGGAGCCCATGCAGCTGCTGTTGCAGAGTGATGCTTCAATCAAAATCAGTGCTCAGCTGCTTGAGGTGCCATGAAGTTTTTGGCAGCTGTGGCAAAAAGTTCTTACAACCTACTGTAGTGAAATATTGCAGAAGCATGTTCTCTGGTATGTTGGATGAAAGATAAAGGGGAAAAGCAGGTGGGAAGGCTTTTCCAAAAAAAGTTGAGGTTGGAGATCTGCAAGATAGTATGAGACAGATAGGCTAGATGGAACAAGTGGTGGCACTGTATGGAACACATCACATTTTATTTGCCCTTTACAATACCACCTTTGAAAACAGTGAATCCATCTGCTCAATTCATTGAAGTGACAGAAACAGTCTATGCTCATCTATACTCTCTGGTTTATAGGGAAAACATATATTGCTTTTGAATATCCCAAGGCATTATTATACCAAATATAAAATTATTTGAAAACATTTGTTCTTGTTTTTCAGCAATCCTCAGTCCTCATTTCAGTCTCAGATATTCAAAAATTTGCCAACAAATTTGAATGACATCAATTACGCAGCAAAAGGAAAAGTGGTGGTAAACTTCTTTTACACAAACAGAATAATGACTTTATAAGAATTTTTGTATAATAATGAAATCCGTTATGTGGAAACCAATAGATCATGCAAAACTAGGGCTCTTCCTTCCTGAAGTTTAATGGGCACATAAACGTAGTATCAGTCTTGCAGAAGGTCAATGATATTGATATAATGGCTCTTTCTTTAAGAGTATTCCAGATTTCAGGACAAGGTAGCAGTTGTGATTATAAGGAGTTTCAACTCTTGACAGTAAAAAACCAAAATTGCTGGAGACAGCAGGACTCAATATGTAAGCCCATTCCGACTTTTTCCTCTCCATCTCAACACACCCTTTTTTCTCCTTAGCTGTTTGGTTCATCAATTACCTAACTACTTTTCCTGAGTTTCACTAAAATTAGTGCATTCTGCAATGACCTGATGCCTTAGAGTTCTTCTGGGTACTCAAGAGACTTTACTGTAAGGTCATATATGAAGTCTCCCAAAGTCTCCTGTGTGAACCGCGCTATTGTATTTGAACAGTGAATTTATCATATCTGCTATTCCAGCTATATCTGATCTTCCAGATTAGATAACACATTCTCTATTTACCTCAGTTTTTAAGGAAGGAGTTACTCCAGAGTTGGAACAGACAAAACCCCACCTGCACTAAGTCTACAGCTCCATGTGAAATGTACTCTGCATTACTATTCAGCTTGACACTGGAATTGTTCACCATTTCATGTACCTTCCTTCTCCTTTATATGTCCTGCAATCATGTCATGCTCACAAAATAAATGCAGAATAGATATGGGTTCTTTCAAAGGCAGCTAATTTTGGCTGTTGGCAATAGAATGCTGGGTTTAATTCTAATTGCATTTGTAGGCTTGATACTTTTCTACCTTGTCCATACTGATCTCATTCTTTTCCACTGTGGGAAATTCTGCCTTAGACTTAGCTACCAGGAGAAAGGAGTTTTAGCCTTTAGTTGGTCAAGTATTCAACTGCTCCTGCTTTTTTTTTTTCTGACTCTTTTTTGACCTTGCTATACCTAAATGTTTTACTCCAGTGGTGGTCCCAAGCACATACATGTGGAATTTCCTTTTCCCCGTCTGAGCAACACAGCTTGACTTAATGTATAAAAACTGCTACACAGCAGTGCTCTAATCCAATGCAGTTTATTCAGCTGCATATCCTCTCTGTCACCTGTAGACTCGTTCCTTTTGCTGCCAGAATTATGCTGATATCTGCTTCAGTTTGTTCAGACAAAAGAAAAACACACCATCAAAAACAAGTATAGTGGTCACATGGAGGTTTACACATTGGTTGTTTTTTATTTTAAAATTTGCCATTTCCCCGTAAGTATATTTTGCTTGCAAATAGTTAATTTCTTGGGTTTAGTTTTATGATTTCCTCATATTACTCCTTAACTGGAACAATTTTGCTTTTGATTGGAACCCAAAGTTATTATAACTTAATTTGTCTTTGCAAGGATTATTAAGCAAAAGATGAATTGGAAGCCCATTTATTTAATTTTTTCCTCCTTCCACTTCTTTCAGTATTTGTTTTTCCTGTCTTTCTTTTCCCGCAGCTAAAGAAATGTAGGATGATAAACCAGCCCTCTGAGCTACCTAAACCACTCTGCCCCCTTTGTTCTCCTTGTTTTGTCGTGTCCCACTTTTGCAGAAAAATTGCTAGAGCACAAAACCAAAACTGCCAAGCTGATTGTTATCTTTTTTGTCTGGTCGTTCTGGGTGGCGCTGAACATCTTTGTGCATCATTCATGCTCACTGGAGAGCAGTGAAGTAGAGCTGTTGACTTTTCTGGCAGATTATTAAGTTTTGTCCTAACAATTAAAAAATTAGAAGTGAAGATTATTCATGAAAACACAGTTTTAGGTACAGGTGTCCGTTTGTTAAAAAACTTCTCTTCTGTCAAGCACTCCTTTGTAAGGTGTGAAACTGTAATAACTGCCTAAGATTTGTAAGTCTAACACTTTGAAGTACAATCTGATTTGAAAATAGAAATTATTACATAAATATTTCTGTCCTTGTTCAGTCCTGGCTTGCCCTGACTTGTGTCTCTTTGCATTAAGGGTTGTTGACAAGAAGAAATAGGGTCTAATGGAAATTGGAACTGACTACTGCTTTTTATTCTATTTCGTTGCTATAGATGTGCCTTCTGCTGTTTCTTTTGAAAAAGTTCTGCCTGTATAAGAGAAATGATTTTGTTTGTAAACAAAGAACTATATAACTATGATTAAATAATAATTAGTATTAGAAATTAATGGTCATATGCAAATCTGTAATACAAATACCAGTTCCTTGCGTTAAAAGCTACATAATTGATCTAAGAAACACATTTCATTGTGCTTGCAAAGCTGTATTAGAAAAGACCTAATCCAAACAATGAGTTGTATCAAAATAAAAAAAAATACATGAGGCCAGACTGCCAAATTATTTATCTTTCATTAAGGCAGAAAATCACACATAATTATCTATGCTATATGAGCACATTTGCTGCAAGTTGGCATGGAATTGAACAACAATAACCATAAAAAATGCAACCCACAACAAGGCTGAATCTAACTAGCTGTTATTAAGTAAATGCTAGGAAAGGGAATAACGAACAAGGAGAGTATTCACTAAATAGTTCTACAATCTCCATAGTCAGAAAGGACTACTCATCATTTCAAAGTACAGAAGCAAAATTATATGCTTGGAACTTATTCAGTGAGTGGTTATAATGTAAGTCTTTGTAGCTTTCCCATAAACAAATAACAATTGAGGCCCTTTTTAAATTAAAGGATGTTGATGCTTTGAAATTAAGTAGGGCTGTGATGCTTTGTGGTTTTATTCAGACATTTTGAAAAGATTAAATAGTAAGCACAGAAGGAAAATACGAGATCTGAATTTGCATTTCAAAACATCTTTTTCTTTTTGTTCCTAGTTAAAATCTGTTCAGTAGCTGACACATCTGAGCAGCATGAGGTGATGTAGTATAATTTCTGAGCTTACAAAACTGTAATCAGGAATACAGTCACCTTAAGAACTGTCCATTACCTGTGATTAGTATATGAGGATTTCATTTTCTACACCATTACCAGTTCATTGGCAGCAATAAATATATAAAAAGCTAGATGTGTATAAATATATAAAAAGCTAGATGTGTTTTGAACAGTTACAGTAAAAGATAAATTTATACTTTATAATTTTACTTTATACCCTTTTAGTGGGAGTACATGCTGTAGCACATAATAATAGGATAAACCCCTCAGTTTGAACACTTTACAGACAAGGATGCTTGTTCCATTAGCTTAATATTTTAATAGGTCTCTGTGTTTCAAAGTGAGATTGCAGAAATTGTTTAAATCCATTGACATATCAAGCAATAACATGAAAAACATTCATTATTATTATCCTGATAGAAATTGTAATAAGCCCTTCTGGAGTTCTGAACCAAAAGACCAGAAATTTAGAATAATTTAGTGAAGTATTTCATTTAGATGAAAACAAAAGAAACTTTAAAATCTTCAAAGTTTAAGAGAGTTATAAAATGTGTTAACAGAATAAAACTCAGTGGTGCCTCTCCCTTACAATGGCTTAACATTTCTTAATACAGTTATCCAGGGATGGAATTTTCTTCAGTTGATATTCTGGTCTTATTTTCTTTGTTGGGCAGATTCTTATTAAAGTAATGCATTTTACTCATCACTTCTTTGATGATGACTGAACACCTAAGTTGAGCCAGAAAGAAAATTCTGTATTTTTGTTTGCTTGTATTTCTTGTTGTTCCATTGTTACTTATTAAATGTTCTTAATTTCATATTAGGGTTGATTGCACCTTGGATGCATAAAATCAGTTTTTTGGAACCAAATCCTTTCTTCAAGCAAAACCTGGCAGAAATATTTTAAATATCTTGTATTGACATTTTGAAAATTCTGCTTATGCAATAAGTTTTAATTATAGACCAAAACCTGCTTCATAGTTTTGGAACTGCTTTGTAATATGAAAAAAACCCCTTTCATTGTCCTTCACATGATGCTCTCCTCACCAATGATGAAAAACTGTACTTTTCTGTGGTCAACCTATCTTAAATATGTTTCTTTTGTGTAGGTTTTTAGAAGTCATCTCTCTAATGCTCTAGCTACTTAATTTATGTATAGTAGCTCAGAATGAAATGAGCTAGAAATAATGAAGATATTTAAAATTATCAAAGTATATGAGTCATATTGCTAAATTTGGAAGCTTTCAAGAGCGTGAGCCATTCCTACCAATTTGTACACAGCTGAAAGTATTCATGTCAGCTCTCCTGCAGTCAGTAGGGATTCAAAAAAATGGTTTGCAGGGAAGAGATAACCCCTGGGAAAGACAAAAAAGGTGATTTTACATTGCTATGACTTGGATGATTATATGATTCACCATTATATTCCCTTGACAACTGCAGCACATACAATGAGGGTTATGAATAGCTTGTGTCACTGCAGCTGTGCTCTAGGAAGGCTTTCCAGAGCAGTGGTGTGCACTTGTTTCTGGTGGCTTATTTGTTACAGTTTGTGTTTTGGATTCTCCTAAACCATTGTCCTTTGGATCTGTGTTACTCTATGGGTGAAATCCTGCAGACCAAGCCCATACATCGCTAATTTTGCTGGGGATTAGTGCATGAAAATGAAATTTGTGACTCCATGCATTAATTTTCAGTCTGGCTTCAGTGATTTTTCTGAAGAGAGCTGATGAGGGTGCAATTAATAGTGAAATCCTGGTCTACACAGCAGAGCTGTTTTTACAATCCTTCAAGCTTCTGTTCATATGAGGGAATACTTGAAATTTGTATCATGCTTGTAGCTGAAAAATAACACCTTTATTTTTATTTGCTTTAATATATTACCAAATTTCTACGAATCCATAGAATGCCACAAGTCTTTATCAAAAACCAAAATAAAATATGTTAATCTTGGCCTCTGACCATAACTACGAAACTTCAAAGGCAATTTCTAGCTGGCAGTCTATGGAAAGAGCAGTGGGAAATCTTAAATAATTTTCTCCGTCTGTCTTCCACAGTCCAGATTTTGGGCAGCCCTTCCTATTTCAGTGGTACTTAATGTAACTTCTACAAATTCTACTGCTTTTTTCAACACACCTATACTAGATTGCTGCATGAATGATCTTGTGTCTTGATCAGAAGATAAATTGTATTCTTTTAGGTTTCTTCCTCTGTAGGGAAAGACATGTATATGAGGTGCTTTGTACAGCAGCTTCCTTGGAGAATACATACAAACAGACTTTTAAATCTTTTACTGATTTTGATGCTGATGATGGTTTATCTACGTGTGAACTAGGGTTAAGTTATGGAGAAAAGGCTAAGAAGGCAAGAAATGAACAAAAATGTCTCTTGCTCTGGGTAAATCTTGTCAGTCTGCAGAAATCCAGCAAAGTGAGCTTGCTTTCAAAGTGCCTGCTGTTGTGGTTTAGTTCTAGTTCCCTTATTCATATGAGAGGATTGTTTACTTCTGAGGATGCAGTGGGGGATCTCTAACACAAAACAGAGAAATAGGTTCTTCCATGTGACCGCTTCACTTCGAACCCACCAGTAAAGCTGTCTTTCAGTCAGTACTCTCAGTGAACAAATTATCTTTGGCTTGTACAAATAAACAAACAGAGTTCAGAGCAGTTCTGGTGGTTAATATGAACCATTTGGAGAAGTTCTTATCAAAACAAAGCTGAAAATTATCTTCCCAGCAAAAGCTGACTAAAGTAGAATGCTATCTCTTTGTAATTGCTTGTATTCTAGGTAAGGGTTGGGGGTGGGATGAGTTGCTGTGTTGAACAGTCAAACTTTATTCTGAAGATCAATTTCTCAGCTCAAAATTGTAGGATTTTAATACACCACAGCCAGGTTTAACATGGTTTGTAATATTTGATTTATGTAAAGAAATATATTTTTAACATCTTAAACTAAGGAGTTTAAGTTTCTCCTTAAACTAAGGAGAAAATTAATGTTTATCGTGGTTTTAAAGTCCTTTCTGGGAATTGGTAATAGAATGATGTTTTATTCCCCAAATTTAACACAAGATGTAGAGTCCGTTTCTAATTCAGCATATAAAATGTCATAAGTAGGACCAATCAATCCAAATAAGGCTCTTTGCATTCTTTTGAGTAAAGATGCAGTGATGTGTGGAACTGCTAATTACTACATGATGTAATTCCAAGAGACTGGCTGACCTCGAATTTAGAGTGTCCCTTCTTCATTCAGTGTGTACTGAGGGGACAGACAAATTCTTTAGGTTTTAATTAGTTAAGTAGTCAAATTGGTTTTAAGTGGCTATTGAAATGAATTGAACAATGAAATCCATTCCGACCCTCTTCCATCTGCCAAAACACGCAAAAGCACATTCTGGAAGGAGTAAATCCCACCGTATTCTCTTTACCCCTTTTGCCTCTGGGGAACAAGGTTGTGAAGCAGGACTACTTGTGCTGGATTCTTAGCACTGGCATAGGCTGCTGTTGGTCAGTGTTGATTTAAGATACCATATTACTAATTTTTGAGTATGAAAATGCAATATATAGAAAAGATTACCATTGCACCAATAATGAGAATTAATAATTAAAAAAAAATATTTTGAAAAAGAACAGATAATTCACAAATACAGTAAAGTAAAGGAATAGCTCAACATCACCGGCTACTTCAGGAAGCAATGACAGGACCTTTGTACTATTGCTAGAAAGAATCCTTTAGTAACACTGCAAACATGACATTTTTTTAATATTAATTTTTGCAAGAAGAAACAGACACTCATGTTCTTCCAGACCACTCTTTCACTGGAGCTGCTGGAGAGCAAGCTAACCACTTGCAAATGATAGCTTCTGAGAGAGTGTGTAGAAACTTGACAATGTATATGGTAGACAAAAATAACTCATGGAAGGTCAAATCATCTGCATCAAGGTAATGCTCCTATAAATTAGGACATAGGTAGATTAAGAAGTACAAAATGAGTTAAATACACAACAGAATAAAACCTATAAATATAGACCTGCTGACATTACCTTTCTGTCTATAACATGCAGTCCAAAGAGTATGACTGAGTCGTCTGCCACAAATTTTTGCGAAGACCTTCTTGGTCTTTTTGACCCCAGAAAGGATAAATTAACCACCTACTTAAGGTTTTGTTACAACTGAAATACCACACTCTAATTTAATGCTGTTCAAGTGGGAGCAGGTTCTGACAACAGAGTTGTTTAGGACAGTAATACAAATTCAACTTTATACACATCACTAAAGAAAAGTAGACTAACAGAAGTGTAATCTTCTTACAAATCTTTGCAAGCCATAGCTAAGGCAGGGATATGACTAAAAACTGTACTTTTGTCCTGACTTTGTGGGTTTACTGTGTGTGTCTGCATCACAGTTTACTGCAAGGGAAAAAAAAAATCTCCACAGATTAAAAAAAATCCGTTCTTCAGTGAATAAAAACCTAAAAATTTGCATTTTCAGCCAATTAAAAAATAATGTAATTTTTGGAAATAGTAAAAATAAGGGAAACAACTCCATACTCAAATGAAATTTTTCATACAAAAAATATACCGATTTAGGCTGTTTAATAAATTTCCCTTAAATATGAATTTTGGTGACAACAATGGTACATCCAGGCTGTCAGTATTTTTCTTACATTTCCGATATCTATATCTCTCTCCCTTGAACATTTAAGCCCAGCCTTGCCTTTATTACAAAATTATTATATGAGGCACTGTTAAAAGTAAAACTGAACTTCCGAACAACCCCAGAGTGCAAGGTCTTCATCTGTCCCTCTTCTCCATTTCTGGGAAACAAAACTACCCAAGGAAGCACTTGAAAATTTTAAAGCTTAAAGACTTGTTTGGATGCTATTAAAGTATTGTAAGGGTTAACAATGTAACCAGAAAGGTGTATGAATATTCATGTTGATGGCAAACTACTTACTTTGTCCACTGGTGCAGGGACTGCAGTGGTACATAACCCCAGGAGGCTGATTCAGGACATGAGGTGAGGTGTTGAAGTGGCCTCCGAGTTAAGAATGGGAGGACTCTGTGGTCCCTTAAAGCAAGTCCTTCCTGAATGAAAGCACTAGAAGTACTAGAAGGTATGTGAATGAACCTTCTGAGTCCCAAAATGATCTTGATATGGTAAGGAAGATGTCTCCGTGAAATGCACTAAGAACCATGGTGGATTCACTTTGCAGAGGACTCATCTACAATTTTTTGACTTCACATTTTTATGTGCTCCAATCAGCTTTCTTCAGGTGGTGCTGAAACCTCAGCTTTGATTTTAGTATGTTTGAGAACAACAGAAGTTTACCAAAAGACCTAAAGTCAGAAGATGCTTTACCGCAAGTCTGACATCACAAAGCCATCTAGGCTAGGTAAAAAATAAATATGAAAGTTATTATATGGCCCCCAAGGATATATACAAAAACTATTGCAAAGTTCTCTCTCAAGAGGGGAATTTTTGTAATTTATCAATAATATTTGGGCTTCACTGCTGTCACAAGAGCCCCACACTATGAAGGTGTCCTGTGGACACTAATAAATTCTTTCACCCTTAGCTTTGCTGGGGTGTATTTTGAGTCTGTCATGATGCTGTTCATTTTCATTACAGTGAGCTGGAAATTAGTAATGCACAAGGCTAACTAAGGATAGTATAAATGCTCATGATACCAAATTTTTCCACTTTATGCATTTTAACTTTTTCAGATGGCAGTGTTTCAAAATTCCAGGAAAAAAAATTCATGTTAAAACTCTTTGAGAATGAACAAATTCCTAAGTCTAATGTTCTTTCCTCTCACTACTCTTGTGTTTGCAAGAATTTTACCCATTTATAGGCTTTCCTTTCTTAAATGAAAAAGCACAACCTTTTCAAAACCTCTTCTAATCATTTCCCTTCAAAATAAAGGAATCACCACACACATCTGGTCTGACATACCAGATTCCAATTTAATGTCATTCAAATGGAGATAAGTGCTGAAGACAGAAGTGTTTAGAGCAAGAATACAAACTCAGCTTTTCTATACGTACATCTGCTTCTGTCTATAAAACCTGGAACAAGTCATTAATTATATCCCTTGACTATTCAGAATTAAGTACCACCTTTATTTGAAATAAACTTAACTTTATTGAGAATAAACACTTTTCAAGTTAGAGATTAATTTAGAACTTGCCCCACCATCCTATTTATACATCCATTTAAACTGACATTGCAGCCAAAGCACTCTTATTCTTAATCAAGCAGGGGTTGACTATGACATTGTTTCTGGCATTTGCTAGTGCTTCAGATTTTGCTGAGGTATTAAAAATATTAACAGAGAAAAACCCCATCACATTTGGCACGGAATTTTGTAGTAAAAATGTGTAACTCTTCTTGGTTTGACAATCTGAAAATTATTTAAACATGTTCAGGAACACTGAAAGCTTTCACAGTTGTAATGCTTTCCTTGGAAGTTTATGCATTATACTTTATAGATAAGTGACCTTGTTGGGGTGTCCTTTTAGGTTGCTATAGAAAAGTACTGAATGCAGACTTTATGCCATCTCTAGTTTCTTTCCATTCAGTCAATGAAAAATATATGTGAAGAAGTTCTATTTGTTCTGACTGACATGGCTTTCTTGACTAACAATTAGTGGTAGCTAATAATCAAACTCTTAGGTTATCTGGAAAGGAACATAGTTGGAAATTTGATAGATTGTATAATAAATGGCATGTTGTTTCTCTCTTTTTCTGGGATCAGTTTACCTTATGATTCATAGTAAAGGGAAGGACAAAATTGCAAGGGATATTTGAACTCAAAACTTTAGGTTTTACTTCTTCCCGAAATTTACTGCAGGTTAATGTGACACAGTGTTATGTGGAGTCCTGGTTTGAGACAAATTGGAGGAAAATATCCTCTGATAGAAGGCAGGTTTCAGCTGCTCCTCCCCTACCAGGTTCAGGAAAGAAATTCCTCAGAGGAAAGTGAAAAAGGAAAAAAAATTATTTAACAAACACAGCGCACGCAGGCACAGGAAAATAATAATGCTAAATAAAAAAAACCCCTTGCTGTGGAGTGAACCTGGGTAGTTTTCACAGTCTTTTGTGGGTGTGTCTCTCTCCTCTCCAGAGCTGGGGTTTGGCATGGGCCCCTCTGGGCCTAGGTGTAAGGTCTCCCAGCTGATGTTCTGGTGTTGTTGAACAGTCCAGAAGAGAAGAAGAAGAAACCAAAGTTCCAGGAAAACTCCTTGCTTTAGCTAACAAACAAAAAGCTAATTAGAAAGTGGGAGAATGCCACTGTCTTCCCTGCTCCAGAGCTGAGCCGAGGAGAGACGAGCGAGTTATCTGTGTTTTTGAACACAGCGCCGAAGGAATTCCACCAGCTTCCCGCTCCCTCTCTCTTAAAGGCACAGAAAGGCACAGGATTCGTGTCTGGGCATAGAGCAGGCGATAGGGGATACACATCATAAAGTCACCCCAAGACACCTGTTATTACAGCTCTGTTTTCCCTGACTCCTAGTCTGACTCAGGCTACAAATAACCTGAGAGTACACAGTACATGTGAGTGTATGTTTGTGTGAAGTGAGTAGTCTAGGAAGAACTCAGCTAGTATTTAAAGTTAGTTTTATCACTTGCCAAGTAAGACTTTGCAGACACATACTTTTCAAATTACCACGAACATTTTAAAGAAGAAGCTGGCACCATTATTTTAATTCTTTTCTCACATCTGCTTCTTCACAGAGTCTAATAGTGGTAGAGTATGATTCAGCTTTCTTGTAGCAGTTTAACTGTACATGTAGGATTATCTTTGAAAAGTGATTGGTGTCTCGAACAAAAAGTCTAATCCAGAGATCACTGAAGTGAATGAGAGTTTTTCATTTTTTAATTTAGTGAATGAACTTTCCTGCTTTGTTTCAGGTTTACAACACGACAATAAGTTAATTTTCGTCAGAAACATATCAATACTCCTTGTAGACAGAAACAAATGATCTCACAAATTCTAACATCTTGTCTAGGCCCATGCTTAGATTTCACAGCATATCCACTTAGACATTGCACCTGCATATAATGTCTAAAATTTTGCCAGGATTTTGGAAGAAATCTATGTGAAAAATGAAGTGTACAGAAAAGTTTTAAAATATGCACTGCTTTTCAAAATATCTTATGTTTCACATTTGTTAAATATCCCCCTTCAGCATTTTGTCTCTAAACCAGCTTCATGTAAGTGATCACACTGGAAAGTCTTTTTGATTTTTAACACTCTGCAAGGCATTAAGCCTTTTTTTCTTTAGGAAAAAGATGAAGTTGTGTTACTAAGATACCTTCAAACATTTCAAGGAGTGGTGCTGAGAGCTGCAATGCCAGCTTAGTCAAACCTCTGATATTTGCTGTTATCTCCATGCGTGTTTACAGCAGCTGACATATGAAAAGCCTGGGAATAATTTGAGTTTGCAGGCTATGAAACAAGCCCATTTTGGATCTGAATCTGGCTGTCAAATCACTTTGTTGGGTTAATCTGACACAAAATGAAAGCACACAAATGAAAGCAACTTTTGGCAAGCCTGAAAAGATGGACACACATCTGCAAGGCGAGTGATTAGCTTAGTGGTGTCCTTTCAAAAATCACCTAGGATCCCCTTCCCCCACCATACAGAAAGTAGTCCTTTTTGTTCTTCAAATGTTTATTTATAGGATCATAATAGGGAAATGGAGGAGAGAGGGCTTGGGACTTTGATGATAGTGGAAGTCTGTACACCCCTAAGGTGGTAAAGCAGATAAGCATTATAGGATTAAATGGGCATGACAAATTTGTGTTTCAATTGGGGACACCATTTCAGGCAGAGATTTTCCTTTGGCTGCCAAAGTAGAAGATTTAACTAATATATTCTGCAAAGGAAAAAATCAGCAAAGGTGGGAGGTTTTTCACTGACAAATGATTGATTGCCTTTGGAAAACAAAGGAGAGAATCATGTGCTAGGGGGGTGGTACTGTTCCTCTGTGAATGCCTGGTGGTCTTATGTCTCACACTTTGTTTACTTTTACACAGTGCCTCTCAGGCCAGGATGTGCAGAACACTGTATATCAAGCAGATGAATGTGTATTTGGGGTTTAGATGCAGATTCTGTACAAAATTCCTTCCTATCAGTAAAATGTGCTTTCTTCTCAGTATCTTGCTTAGTGTTTGAAAAAAGCAGAGAAGGCAGAACGGGAGGAGGAAAAGCAGGTGCAAACAAAATGTAGGTTATAAAGAAGACCATGCAGTTCAAAAGATGAGGGCTGAAAATATCATATTGGTAACCTCAGTTATTCTCAAAGATTAGTCTTTCATTCCATGGTGGCTGTGAATTGGCACAGGAGTGCCAATTTTGTTTTGCCCTAAATAAAAACCAGTGTCCTACTCCTGAGTTTTGTGTATCAAACATCAGCCTGGCTGGGACATTGGGTCCATGCCATGCCTACTGCAGCAAGAAGCTGCTGAGCCAGAACAGAGTTTGTGAACAAACTTGGCTGTGTTTGATAAGATGAACTATAAGCTGCGATCATCTTTTGGAAAAACAGAATATACCAGAAATATCCTGTGCTCCATATCCTCCATTTCCAGTGCCTGCTAAGAAAGAGCACACACATTATGGGCTGCAGCAATTGTAAATTAATTCAGCAGAGAGTATACACTGAGTGGGGACTTACCTTGCCTCCCTTACTGCTGAATTGAGCTTAGCTGGTTGTCCTTCAGTATGACAGGCAGAGAACAGCAGGAAGAAGCAGAGCAGCAGAGAAGATGTTCTATACACCCTGAGGATGCCTGTCCAGCTTGCTTGGAAATGCAGGCAGAAAACTTCCCACATTTTCTCTCCCAAGCTCTGGTTTTACAGCAGAAGAAAACTTTTTTTACCCTCTAAACAAATATGCTGTTAGCCACAAAAAAACAACCAACCAACCAAAGAAACAAAAAAACCCCAAAACACCAACCCGAAACAAAACAAACACAACAAAACAAGAAACTTGGGAAAAAGTGCTTAAACAACAAAAAAAATCACTGAGTTCATGTTAGTCTGACTTGTGGCAAGTCCATGTGAAACTAAAAGATAAAAATTACATAGTAAGCAGGCTTTTCTGTCTTAAGCATAAATAAACCTCATTATGTTTTGTTCCATGTTGAACAAAACATATCGTGTTAGTATTAAGTTCTATAATTATATTCTAGACTTTCTGTTAATAGAGGTAGTGGGAAAGGAAATAGGTTTAGCAGGGTTTTTTTTGACTGCTCACCAATTGTACATAAGAATCAGATGAAGTTTTATTTCAGAAGATTTAATTATTGTAGTACATTACCTCACCACACTATTACCACTGTAAACCTTCCTCATTCTCTGGTTTATGTGGCGCAACATAATTTTGCGTACAAAGACATACTGCAGCACCAGATTCACTTGAAGATGGATTCCTAGCACACTGGATACGGTACAGCTGAAATCACGATCAGTACAAGAAAATAACAATGTGTCCATTGTTACACTGGTTACAGCACAGAACCATACCTAAAACATTAAATAGAAAAGAATATATCTCCTCAAACACACTAGATAATAGAAAACACTAGAAATAATTGGACAGGGGTATTTCAGGAGAAGCATGCTATTTTTTTAATCAGCTCTTCCTTCAGATGTTTTTCTGCTTGCTTTTCTTTGTTTGCTGCACTGGATGTCTTGCTCTCGCTGTCTCCTGTTTCATTTCACTTGCTTTTACTGGGTGAAATGGGGTGGGGAAAGAAATGAGGATAAAATAAGTGGTTTTACTTTCCATGAGCATTGCTTTAGGTCTCGGCAGGGGGTCTTTCTAGCTTTCTGCAGAGCTTTTAAGCTTCTCTTAATATTATCCTCTGAAGAGGAAGTGTGTGCAAAAACTATTACAAACAACAACAAGGGAGAAAAAAAATTCAAAATAATATTTTCTGATTTATGAATGTTCTGTATGCAGCCTTCCTGAGGAGATATATTAGTGGTTGTTTAGAATTTCTTTGTTTTTGAGGAGCAGACTGAAATATCTGGACTGTGAGCCCTGAAACATGGTCAATATCTTCTGAAATTTGCATGCCTATGTGTCAATCAGGATTACTAACATTTTTGAGAATTTTATCATTAACTCAGAGTCTGTCAAAATGAATATTAGGCAGTGCTGTGAACATATAATTGAAAGAGAAATGGAGAAAACAAATGGCAGGATAAGTTTATCACAAAAGGTAAAATAGTTACATTTAGGACTCAGAGAGAACTTAAATTCCATCTTATGGTTTTAAAGATAGAAAAGCACACACACTGCTTTCTCTGCTTTTAATGGAAATATTCATATTCTATTTCTTGGTCAGTGATGATATTAATAAAAATAAGTATTTTAAATTCTAGATATATAACAGGGTTTATTGGAAACCTGCTTTTGGAAAAAGAGTCTAAAAATTGCAGGCCCTATTCCCTTAGAGACCCTGATCTGTAAGCTGACCCTGATAACTCCGTGTCAAAATTCAGTATCTAACTGGCTATAGTGTGCTTTCAGTTCTCAACCTGAGACAGCAGTAAGAAGCTGTGTGCAGCTTTGCATGTGAATAGGATAAATAAATTAGTGCACTAAGATATACCTGTCAGCTCTTGAGAGCTCTACTGTAAACAGAAGCACTTGTCGAGGAAGAATACATTTTAAAATGCTCTTAGAAGTTGCTGGACTGGAAAGGCTTCACAAAGCAAGAGAATGGGAAGCCTTGGAGGGGTATAACACAAACAGGTGTCACTTTCATATGTCTTCAAACTCACACTTCAGTAACCTTGTTTTTCTGATAAGCTTGTGACCCTAATGCAAATAAAAAGCTAGGCTCAGAGTCATTTGTTGACTAATGTCTTAGATACAACACTGAATTTTACTTCCTTCAATGATAAAAAAATTGAATATCTTTGAAACAAGTGCATAGTAAATATAGAAATTTATTCTTTTGACTGACTCTGAAGCTAAACCTGACAACATACATCAACTTAGTGGCAGGGAAAGGGGTATTAAAAAAACAGTCATGTAAGGAAGAAATACACAATAAGAAAACAAAACTGCAGCAAAGGCACCCACTGTTATTGACCCACAAAAACCCCCAAGGTTAAAGTGACTTCTGCAACTATACACAGTCAAGAAATTTCCACAAATCAACTGTTGCCAGTAGAGAGTTGTCAATCTCTCTGTCAAAAATCCTCTCAGACTTTGCTTTCATGTCAAAGCTGTAATGCTGTGACCTGCACAAAGGAAGTATGAATATTTGTATACAGGGCCGCCTTCTATGTTGAAACACAGATTTTGCCAGCAGCATTTGATTCAGGGCAAAGGATGCATGTGAGGATTCTGTCCTCTGGAGAGTCTCTCCACTGGATGCCTCCAGAAGCAAAACTACATTTGCACCTGGATGCCAGAACAAAATGCAGCAGTGAAAGGATGGAGGCTAGAGAAATAAGTATAGTCTTAGGGTTTTAGTGGGCTGAGAATCTGTCATTTGTCATGTACAATTTTTTCTGCAGAGCCTAGCAGTTGTTATTTCAGTTTACAATCTTATACCAGATATATCAGGAATGAATGAAAAAAGGTAGCGTATGCCTTAGGGCAACATTTAGGGTATGTTGGAGAATGCAGATTTGTCTTGGACACCTTCCACTTCACTGGCACACAGTCAAAACACGAAAGATTTCCATCCATGAAGGTATGAGGAGGGAAAAAGTGACTTCAGATTTACTTTGCAGTCAATTTCTTAAATGTCTCTTCTCATAAAGACTATATAAACAAGGTTGGAAAAAGGGCGTTCGTACTATAGGAGAAAAGACTATTTCGGTTTCCTCACACCTGCAGAAACAGAGTGGTTAAAAGATGTTTATTGTTGTTTTGATGCCCTTATTCTCTTCCCATGCCTCCACTAGATGAAGTTTTAAGTGTGTTAGAGCACTATAAATTTACACTTACTGTCATGGCTGCCTCAGGGCTGAATCCTTCTTTTGATAAAACTTCCTCTTTTACCATCAGAACATGCCAAATTCAACTATCCAGGATGTGTTACAAGTTTGAAATTCATAGAATAAGTGACAAAATGTTTTAATTTCAATATTATTTTGGACCCTGCAAGCATGCATTTCTAAGTGTACCTAATATGATAACAGCAAGCATCTTTCTTTTTCTTCTATGGGGCAAATAAAGAATTCTGCTAGAATGAAGGCATGGAATATAGACAAAGAATTTGCTCTTGTTTTTAATGTACCTCTTTATGTGGAATACGACGTAATAACTTTAAAAACAAAACTTGAAATGTGTAAAGCTAGAACTAGAGTTTGAAGAGAGAAAAATGTACTATTTGAGATTTTCTTCTTGACATATATCTGATTTGTATTGAAGTTAACATGAGACAATGTTTGCAGATGCCAGACCAGTGAACGTCATTGTATGAGAATCTAAGACTATGTAATGCCAGTTAATAAGATGGGAACATTGCATTGTGTTAGACTTTCTCCCAGGGAAAGTCACATCTCATCTCATTAATGTCTAAAAGAATGTTGCACAACCGTGAGCTGCACACTCTCTTCTATGCCCAGGCCACATTTTACATCTCACAAACATGTTCCCTCTCACCAATCTGCTTGCACAGTATGTGCTATTTAGCACCAAATCAGCCACCACAGTAAGAAACCAGAAATACATGTAATTTGCTAAGTGCAGGCTCCAAAGAAAAGAGTCAGCCAAATTACACAAGAAGTGGAGTATGGAGACGCTCTGCTCCAGAGGAAATCTCCTGTCCCAGACAGCAGGAAATCTTTATCTACCATAATTTTTTTGTTCTCTGTACATTGTTAAGGCTTATTTATTATACTTGTGTGTAGTACGTACATTTTTTTCTTTCCATCAGGACTACCTCGTAGGAGACATTGTAGTCTGGATAGTGTTCCTTGATAGTGCGAAGTGTTTGGTATTACTTGCTATGTATGTTGCAGACAGATAGTAAATATCACTAAAAGTGCAAAATGTCGTGTTTGCAAAGCTAACATCTGCATCCGGGCTTATGGTAAAAGCCACAGAGACTCTTTTTCTCACAAAATACATATACACAGAATATAGAAAAATCTTCCAAATTTTCTATTCAGAGGAAACTTTATTTCAGGTTGAACTTCTGGAACTGCCTAGTGGCTTTGACTTGATGTGGCAGGAGCATTCCCTGGCTCTCTGCTCTTTATGTCATCCAGATGAGGAATGTGGTGGAAAAATACTGACATTTGTCCTATGGGCCTGGGTCTGAGCAGAACAAGGGAGGAGGAAGGGAACCGGATGGTGTAGCTCATACAAAGATTCAGAAATCTTAACACAGCACTACATATAGATGTCGGATATTGGATTAGGAACTGCATTTTGTGTCATGTCCCCATCTCAACATTCTTTTCTCTTTCCAGTCCAATTCTGTTGTGAGGTCCATTTATTCAAACTTTTCTGGTTTTTTATACATAGGCAAATAATGGGCTGAAGGTTTTTAACTGTGATGCATTATATATAGCACAATGAGTTTTGGAATTCTCAGCATGGTAATGTTGTGAGTACATGCTTGCAATTACAATTTCTAGGTTAAAACTGTCATGCTAGAGCAGATGCCCTGGGAATCAGAGTTTTTACATATATCAAGAGAGATTTTTTTACCACTACTTCAGAATGGAGGTAGTTCTGGAACTACCCTGTTTTCAGGGACAAGTGTTCTCAGTTGAGTGCAGAATACAGTTATACTCACTAAGCCTTTATTCAAATTTCTCTGGGGAAGACTTTTCATCAGATTCTTAAGGTATATAGCATGTGATCTGGTAGGAGACAGCACACTGAGTGTGCAGGACTTAGGTCGGAGAGAAATAGTTTGGCAAGTGTCATATCCACTGCCTTATGAATATGAATATCTGCTTAATTTATTGCAACTTAAGTTTAAGGTTTTCATATTTTTGACATTAAAAAAGAAAAATCACCTTTGGCAACATTGAAAAAAGAAAAAAATCCCCTTTGACTGACTCATTTTCTGTAAAAAGAAACTCCTTCTCAGGGGAAATCTTGAATGCAGACTTTGTTTGGCGAAAATTTTTTATCTCATAGTTGCACAATTCTCAAAATAAAACCTTGTAACAGTAAGTCTGACAGGCCTTTAACTATGGCACAGCGGTGCTGCCAAACGCAACACACATTGCTACTTTCCTGTGGCAGTAGAACTGATGTTTTAAATGTCTTACAACAGGATTTCTCTACTAATTGCAGAAATAGATAACATGTGCCTTGAGCAGCCACTATTCACTTGACAGTAATTTTTCTTAAACTGTAAGTGGCATTCTGCTTCGGTAGTGCTCCAGCACCTGGTATTCCCAAAAGAAATGTTAAAACTCTTCTATTAAGGAAATCACTGACTTGTGGATTCTGGCTTTTAGAACTGAAATTACCTGAGGTGGTGTGTGCTTGTCTTCTTTTAATCAGAGGGCTCCATATGCAAAAGCAAATACTTTCAGAGGCCTTTTTTTCTCCTTTCGGAGCATTTCCTATCCTATTACCATAATGTACTATTTAGCCTGGAAAAAGCATTTAAAATATAGGAAACATAAACGCCCATGTTAATTTTTTTAAAAGGTGAATTTTTTCAAAGATTGAAAAATGATTCTTTGATGGGAAATGAATGAAAATCTACTCTGCATATGGGATGATTTGATCCTCTTGGATCCCAGGAGTAGCAATATCGACTATCTTGGTTTCTGCAGGCTCCCTTAGAGGTAGAAGAATTCTGTGTGGTGTGGGGTGCTGCCTCAGCTTTCAAGAAGCAGACCAGGTTTTCCGCCCTTGATTTTCAGGCCCCTGGGTTGCTACTGCCCATATGTGATCTGCAAGACCAAAGTGTTGCAGATCAATTTTTTATCTCCATCTCTTAACTCCTTTTGCTTCATTGCTTGTGTGACTTGAGCTGTTACAACATATATGTTAAGAATATGAAATTTGGATTCACTTGCTTGCTCAGCTAAGAGCTTGAATTTTTAGGCAAGCAGATAGAACATAAAAAGCTTTAATGTACATTAAAACCCAGTTAACAGAAAGCCTTTTTAAATTTTTTCTCCCCATTTAAAGAGAGGAAGACTCAATTTGAGGGAGACATAGACCTGAGTATAAACTGCCAATGATTTTGTGAAACACTGTACTAGCAAGAGTATGAGATGCATGTAATAAAATTAATTTAAAATTAATCATAAATGACAGTTCAGTAGATTATGAATAAAAAACTTGCATAAGAAAGCGCTACAGGGGAATTAAAAGTTACATAAAATAAAAAGTATCTGAGTCAGAAACTACCGTCTCTTCATAAAAAATTCTTTATTGGTTGATCTCCTAGCCAATTTAAAATATACATTTATATTAACACTTGAATCATTGCTTAAGATGTAATAGGGAAGAAATGTTATATATGATAATTAATATAATTTACATGAGGAATGATTAAATTATCTTCACTATAGCTCTAGAGAGAGACTGAAACAGTTTAGAGTTTTGAGTAGTGAATAGTGAAATGCGGCATTTCAGGGCTTCTGAATGTTATTAATTGGAAATGTAGCCGTAGGATTCCATGTGGCAACATCCCTATTTGAGATCAGGACTAAATAAATTATGATTACTTGCTAGAACAATAGGTGATTAAAAATAGATTAAAATTTTTTTTGCTACATCCCTTCAAATAAAAGCTTCATGTTGGAATGGCTCTAGCAATGCCAGTTAGTCTTTAGCATCAGAAGCTTGAAAAATGAACATGGCATGAAATCTCTGAAATAGACTTTTTCTTAAAGAAGTATTATTATGAAATAGAACTAGCTGTAAATTGAATAACCACATGGAAACCAGGGGAAAAGACTACCATACTATGCTTTAAAACATAAACTTTCAGCTAACTGAAAACAAATTTTGAATGTGCATCTCAGAAATCTTAATACCAGTAAGAAATTATGTGAAAATGTGTTTTAAAGAGTGACTTGGCAGATAGGTGTCTTGATGAGTCCTGTACCTGTTTAACATGCGTTTTACTGAACCTGAAGCCCTCTGTGTAAAGAGTGCCATACAGCATGAACAGAAGCATGGTCCTTGTCCTAGAAAGAGCATAATTAGAGCATAAAAGAGATGCTTCAGGTTAACCATTGAAGTGTATTTTGCTAGACTGAGAGAAAGATTAGGGTTGATTTAGTGTGAAGTCTTACAGTGTTGGCCACCACAATGTCTGCTGGAATCAACAGTCATCAAAGCCAAGAACAACTAGTTTGGGAAAGGTTAAAACCTAGAAGTAGGTCTCTTTGGCAGTATGTCAAGAAAACCTTTTAAATTAGCACAGCATCTGCTGAATGGAAAAAAACGTCTTTAAGTTCACATCCTTCTGGAAGCCATGCCCCTTTCTCTCCACAGTGGAAGAAGCCTCTTCTTGAATTTGCAGAGAGAAAATCCCCCCAGACTGTTTTTTTTCCCCACAAGGCATAAGAGGGGCTAACAGAGAAAAGCAAATAAACAGGGTGTACACATCCTTTACTAACTATTCTGTGGAAAGCTCTGAGAAAGACACAAGTGTTGCATTTATGAGAAGTGAGTGAGATATTTTCTTATTTAGAAAGGATAAAATTATTAATTTACCTAGAACTTAAACCCACATTTTCTGACAATATCGGGACTCTGAAATTTATGGAGTTCGATATGCTTTTCGTTAAAGAGACCATGTCTTCAGAAAGGAGAGTTCCTGTAAACCCTCAAAACCTGGCTGTATCTCAATGTTTCATCAGTTTCTAGTGTCTGACATGAAGTGTAAGGGTACTGTGATAAGTAATCTGTATGAGGCCAGGCTAATATTGTGCCAACAATATATTGGTGAGATTTGCTTATATGAAATCTCTGAAGGATATTGTGTCTATCACATCTCTTTAATTTGACTCTGGTGCTAAGGGTGGAAGTGAAGGCAATCTGGGATGCTGGATGGAGAAAATCTCCAATTTATCAACGCTGTTATTAATTTTGTAATACTTGGCATGGGCATTTGCAGTCTGATTGTCTTTTTCAGGTCTCTTCAACTTTCCTGGGACTACTTAGATGTTTTGAGGGAAGCAGGCAAAGCAGCATATAATTTGCATAGTTCCATGAAACTATTAAAAAAACCCCACACAAAATCAGGACTCTATAGTTCCTAACCCTCCAGCTTTGCAATCAAAAATAGATTTGCAGCTTTAACACCCGTAGACACCCACAAGCAAGGTCTGCAAGGAGAAACTGTACAGCAGCACACAGTGAAAATTGCAAAAAAAGTGAGGAGTACTTGTGGGTGACTCTCTGTTAAGGGTCACCAAGGCACCCACAGCTGCTGGGCTGACAGGGAGTCACAAGACGTATTCTGCCTTCTGGGAGCTGAGGTCCGAGATACTGCTGGGAAGGTGCCACAACTTGTTCAGAGCACAGCCTGCTATCCTTTGCTACTTTTTCACAAATGACACTTCATCTGGAATTTAGGCAGATGAGGGAAAGCTTCAGAGCCCAGGGAGGGCAAATGAGAAGTATTGGTGTCCAGGTTATAGTTTCTTCCATTTTATGAGTTACAGGAGAGGGTGTAGGTGGAAATAGACATAAAATGCAAATCAGCTTCTGGCTTTGTGGCTGGTGCTTTTTTTGAGGGCTTTGGATTTTTTGACAGTGGGGTATTCTACCATGATTATGACTGTCAGAGAGGGATGGCACCCACCTGTCTAGAAGAGGCAAGGGAATCTTTAGCAACACACTGACCAATTTGGTGAGGCAGGCTTCAAACTGAAGGACTTGGGGTATAGGATCCAGAGTGGCAACACTCATGACATTGCAAGAAACTGGGGAATAGACCAGGCCAACCAGAGCTGCAAAAAATGCTACTTAGCTGCGTCCCAGGATGAGAAACAGAAGACCAACCACCTCAAGTGTATGCATAGTGAAGCACTCAGGCTAGGGAAGAAACAGGAGCAGCTGGAGCCTCAGACACAGTCACAGAGTTGCGTTGTAGAAATAACTGAAACATGGTGGTACAACTCACATGACTGGAAGATCATGATGGATAGCTATAAGTTGTTTTGTAAAGATAGGCAAGGAGTAAGTGAAGTAGGAATAGCACTTTATGTTAAGGAGAACCTTGAATGTTGTAATGGGTTGGCTAGATATGTTACAGTGCACTTGGCTAGATACCAGGTGCCCACCAAGCTCATCTCTCACTCCCTTCTGCAGCCTGGACACGGGTGAGAAAATAAAACAAAAGGTTCATGACTTGAGATAAGGACTGGGAGAGATCAATATACTCACCAAATATAGTCACAGGCAAAACTGGCTAGAATTAGGGATATTAATTGAATTTATTACTAACAAAATCAGAGAAGGATAATCAGAAGTAAAATAAGACTTTAAAAACACCTTCCCCCCATCCCTCCCTCCCTTTTAGCTCTACCGCCTACACCAGCGGCACAGGGAAACAGCAAATGGGGGGTTATGGTCAGTTCATCAACCGTGGGTTTTCCTGCTGCTGAGGGCAAGGACTCCTTCCCCTGCTCACCATGGGGTCTCTCCCACAGGAGGCTGTTCTCCATGAACTTCTCCAATGTGGCTCCATCTCACTGTCTTTGCCAAACTGCTGCAGCACGGGTCACTCTCCCACAGGGTGCAGTCCTTCAAGGACAGGCTGCTCCAGTGTGGGCTCCTCTCTCCACAGGTCTCCCATGGGCTCACAGCCTCCTTTCAGGCATCCATCTGCTCTGGTGTCAGGCTCCTCCATGGGCTGCAGGTGGATCTCTGCATGTCCGTGGACTTCCAAGGGCTGCAGGGACACAGCTGCTTCACCATGGTCTTCACCACGGGCTGCAGAGGAATCTCAGCTCTGGTGCTTGGAGCACCTCCTGCCCTTCCTTCTCCAGTGACCTTGTCATCTGCAGAGTTTTTCCTCTCACTTAATCTCACCCTGATCTTCTCTGGCTGCAATTACAAGTGCACAGTAATTTTTTCTTTCTCTTCTTCTTCTTCTCCAATATGTTATCACATAGGTGTTATCACCATTTCTGATTGGCCCAGACTTGAACAGTGGCACGTCTATCTTTGAACAGGTACCAAGGTGAAAATACAGACAAATACCCTTTGAGAACTACAAAGTCATTTCCAGGATGTGCAGAGATGCAGTTGGAAAAAAAAAAAAAAGCTCACTTGAACTGAAATCTGCCACAAAAAAGGGTTTTTTAGGTACTTAAACAACAAATAGAAACAGAGAAAAATATTGGCCTACTGTTTAACAGGACACGTGGATTAGTCACCAGCAAAGCAAAGTGGGAAATTCTTAATACTTCCTTCACCTCTGTCTTTGCCAGCACTGCTGGGCCTCAGACATTGCAAAGAAAATTCTGGGTTGATGGAAACACAGACCTACCAGTAGAGAAGGAAGAGTTGGTATTTGAGCTGTTAGAGAAACTTGACCCCTACAAATCAATGGGCCCTGACAATATCCACCTGAGGGTGTTAAGAGAGCTGTCTGACATCACTGTGAAGTTGTGAAGATCAGGGGACAACCAGAAGCCTGGAAGAAAGCTAAAGACACCCCTATTTGCAGGAAGGGCTTAAATCTGACAATTATAGGTCTATCAGTCTTACTTAATTCCCTGGAAAAATTATGGAACAATTTTTTCTGGAGATGCCACAAGTGAGATGAAGCACATTTGATATGCTTCATCTCACTTGAGTGAATCATCGTGAATCACGTGACCATGAAAGGTCATCGTGGATTCCCCAATGGCAGATCATGCTTGACATACATGATTGTCCTCTACATCAAAGTAACCTGCTTGGTCAGTGTGCGGCAAGTGATGGACATTGTCCACATGGATTTCTCCAAGGCTTTCAATACAGTTTCTCAGAGCTACCCCCTAGAAAAACTGATATGTTACAGCCTAGATTGGTGGTCTGTGAGGTGGGTGGGGAACTGGCTGCCTGGTTGCACTCAGGAGGTGGTGGTATAAAGCTCCTTTGCAAATGGCCAGCCTGTCACAAAAATGTGGTCCCCCAGGGATAGATATTGGACCCAAAGCTGTTTAGTATCTTCAGTAAGTGATCTGGAGTATGGAATCAAGTGTACAGTGATGAAGTTTGCTAATGATTCCCAACTGAGTGGGGATGTGGACACTTCATAAGGGACAGCCACCTTGCAGAGACAGCTGGATAGGCTGGAAGAGTAACAGGAACCTTAGGAGGTTCAATGAGGACAAGTGCAAGGTATTGCACCTGGGAAAACATAAGCACAGACTGGCAGATGCCTTGTCTGAGGAGCAGCTCTGTGGAAAAGGACCTAATGTCCTCAGACAGCAGCTCAGTGAACAGTCCTGCTATGGCAAAGAAATCCAGGGGGATGTCAGGCTGCATCAACAAGGACACCATCAGCAGAGATAGAGGAGTCATTATCTCACTCTGCTCAGCACTTGTCAGGCTACACCTGGAACACTGTGTTCAGTTTTGGCCCCTGCCATACAGAAAAAGTGTGGACAGGCTGGCAAGGGTCCAGAGAAGGGCCACAAAGATGACCAAAGGACCAGGAAAGCTGCTATATGGGAAAAGGCTTGGAGACCTGGGGTTTTCTGCCTTGAGAAAGAAGGATTAAGGGAGAACTAATAACCATGTTCCAGTATTTAAAAGGCTGGCTACAAAGATTTTGAGACTCAGTTTTTACAAGGAGCCACATGGAGAAGATGATGAGTAATGGGTACAAGTCATGCCTGGGGACATCTCATTTGGACACAAGAGGAAAATTTTCCCCCATGAGAACAATCATCCACCAGAATAATAACAGGAAAGTGGTGGATTCCCTAATGTTGGACACTTTTAATATTTGGCTGAACCAGGTGCTGGACCATCCTGTCTAAACTGGGCTTCTGCCAAGGAAGGCAGGACCATATAATCCTTAAGGTCCCCTTCCAGCTTGGCACCCACCTGTGTTCTATGATTCTATGAAAACCTAGAAACAGTATAACGATTTCACTGCTAAACCTTGTTAAGCCTGAGGAGGTTCTAGGCAGGCTAAGAAAGAAAATGCCTAATCCAAGTTACTTAACATGAGAATAGAGATCCAACGTTCTTCATGCACATCATTGCAAGCACTGTGTGTGACTCACCTACTGTCTATATGCTTTTGTTCTCCATCTGAGAGGGATGAGTAAGGATACATGCATTGATATAGAGGTGCACAAATGTTGTGACAGTCTTACAAAATGCTGTTTAGTACAGAATAATGGAATGTTCAAAACAGATCTAAGACTTTGCTGTAGCGTGGGGATGATTTTCAAAATGTGTGTTTGCCATGTAATTCCATGAAAAGTCAAATTCATGATCCAAACCATTTTCAGATCAAAACAAGTGTAAAGTTGAAAATTGTTAGAAAAGCATTAAGTGGAACAAGAGGACTTGATCTGGCCAGCTCTCTCTTCAATGCTCTGCATAGTTCTGATATCCTCATCTTAAAAACAAACAGTAGAAAATCTAGTGGAAAGGGACAAACTTCAGAAAGGGACAACAAGGATGATCAAAGGTACCAAGCAACTTCTATACTGGGTCTAGCTGAGTAAAGTAGTACTCTCCAGCTGGGATTAGAAGAATTTTGGAAGGCGAGTCCACAAATCATCATGTCATGTAGGAAACAAATTGATTTTCTTATCACCTCCAGAACATGCTAGTAGGAGCCTAGTTCAAAACAACCAAAGGTGTCTCCTAATCAGACAAATAGCAAGCTGTGCTCTCTGTCAAGTTTGTTTTATTGTAAAGTTCACATGAAGGAATGAAATGGCATGCTGGACAAGTTCTTGGTGGAGCAATTTACTTAGAGACTTGGGAAAAACATATGGTTACCAAATATATGTACTAATAGCTCAGGCAGCCTCTGTGAAAAATATTGTTAAGTATGAAGCAAGTTGTGTTAGGAAGAGGAACCCCATGTGTCCATCCCTTCTAGAATACTTTTGATTTCTTGCCCCTTCTCATTTGTTCACAGATGCAGCTGGAGGCAAGGCGCAATAATATGAACTTCTGGACTGATATAGGGCAGCTGCTGTGTTATAAAACTACAGCTGAAATTACTACACATTAAATAACAATTGCATCATATGACTGAAAGGAGATATCTGAAATTAAATTTGAAAAATTCAGTGCCTCCCTTCAGAACTCTTGGGTGCTTCTCCTGGATGTATTTCACTAGTTCAGAAAAGCAAAATCTAACATCAGTCATCAAATACTTCCATAGGACCACAGGCCAAACAACAGTATTAGGAAAACTTGTATATGAAACCAGAGATGTGTGCAAATTACTGTGACTGAATTTTTCAATTTTCTGTTATTTAATAGGTAAGCAGGTGAAAAATTGTAGTTAAGCAGGTTACTAAAGTTTTCCTTCCCAATGATAACTGTTGAGACACTGTTACCATGTCCTCAGCTCCTGCGATGGGAGCTTCTGTCTTACGCTTGAGAAACAGACAGGAACTCCAGACTCTCTTGCTGAAAGATAGATGTTTATTTAGGCTTATCAGAGGATTAGAGCCACGGACGCAGCCCTTGCAGAGTGAGAGCCATGAAGAACAGCTTATCTCTCTTACAGAGCTCTTTTAAAGACAATTTAACCAATTAAAACTTAAAACGAAAGATATTTTTACTTTTCTGCCAATGTGTGAAAAATGCATCAGCAAAACTTACAGGAGCTGCGGTATTTTTCATCCAATAATTTCAAACCACTTTTGCTGCAGAACATGGTTCCCTAAAGAAGAAGGAAGAAGCCCTAGAAAACAACAACTATCCTCCATATGGAAGTATTCGCTATTATCTACTTGCTAAATAAACAAACCAAAAAACTCTAAGTTTTTTATCCTGTAACAATCCTACATAATATTCTATCATCTAATTCACACAACAGTCGATTCTAATTCTTCCCACAGCGTGGGGAGTTTTCTCCATGGACGAAGGTGGAACACATTGCTGTCCAGGGGGGTAGAATCCTTCAAAACAGGCAGAGAGACCTCCTCTGCACTCTGGGTTCCAACAGATAACAACGCAACAACCTGAAAAAATTGATTAGATGCTTATAAAGTGTTTGAGTCCTTAATTTGGAATGACAAATGGAACACTCTCATCAAAATACTCCACCTCAGTGGAACCTAAGAATATACATAATTATTTCACTCAGCTCTGAAATGACATTTGGCATAATTAAGAAAACAGTGATTTTTTAAAAAATTATTTTCTATTTTTTGTTAAAGAATTCATATTTTTAAATCAATATTTTAAGGAAAGAGAAATTCTGTAACATCATTAAGCGCTGTAGTACTGACATATATACATTGCACTTCCAACTACTCTTCCAGCTTTTTTATTGTAGTATTCTGATAGACTGCCTTATTGGAAACTGTTGCATGAGGTTAACATGGTTTGGGTTGGTGTGTGTGTACTTTGGATAGCAAAAACATGTAAAACTTTTCTTATGCCTTATTCCTTATGCCTTAATATGCAGTCATTTTCTGCTCCCTCAATTAAAACAGAAATCATTTGAACTTTGAAGTCCCATCTTTCAGATGTCCTGTGTGTAAAAGCATATGTTGACATTAATTTTGATTAAATATGACTTCTGAATACTCATCCTTCCATTATTTTTAGCAAGACAGCTTCCATTTGCACATTTACTGAAAGGCATCCGCATGTGCACATTCAAATTTGACATTTCTTTAGTTCCCCTCTACACAGGGAGCCACTTTCCAAATGGAGGTTAGGAATCTGTTTATGCGTAGTGTTGAATTAATACCTTTGATTTATCCCCTTGGCCCCTGAAATGAGAGATCATTAATTTTTAATTGAAGGAAACAGGGAATAGACTGTGGTAAAGGTGGTTTTGAACTTTTGAGAGACAAATAATTAACAGATGAATCTGTGTTATTCTGCTTTCAGATCTGCATGTATTCCATTTTGAATTAATAGAAGTTAAATGAGTCAAATATTTACAATTCATTCTCTCTTAGCTCTAAAATGGGGAAAATTCCCCTTTCTAATATTTCTCTGGCATTGCAGTTAATTTATCTTGATTTATACCAGTAGAACAACACTGAATTTTTTTACATGCCAGACTCTAAATTTTTTTCCCCCTCATCACACAGAGAGCAGACTACATCTGAAACCTGACAATGAATTCTGCATTAAGATACACTGGGCACCCCACACGTATCTCTCCACTATGGGGTATGAAGAGGAAAATAATTGCTAGAAAAGCCCTGAACTTCTGGAAAGGGAAATGTAGATGCTTTTCTGTGTGCTGTTTCCAGGAAACCTCTCTGCACTGTCTCAGGTGCATGTGTCTGAAGTGTGACTGGAATATGGAAGACTATCTTAGAAAGGAAATAAGACCTTGTTTCTTGTATGCTATGAAAAAACAGTCCCAACTAAATAGGTATGATTTACAACAGAACAGCTAGAGACTCTTCTTAAAGAAAATGAGAACTGGGTGTGTAGCAAGGATATCATTCTGCCTTCCGAACAAAAAGCCATGTATCCACTCCTTCTAGAATACTTTTGATTTCTTGCCCCATGAAATTTAATTAATTTCAGTCACCTTTGCAATACTAAGATCTTATAACTGGCTTTGTGTTTTGTACTCTGTAAACATTAGGTAAAGCTCTCATTTCTTATTTCAGATTGGTTTAAAACACAAATGTGGCTTTCATGCTTGACGTGAGAACCACCCCAAACTTTGATTAATTTTCATTTAAATGTACTTTACAATAAATCCATTTGGATGTCATAAATCATCAGTGCCAACTTATTTGAAGTAATGTAATGTAAAATTATTGAGATGATTGCAGAAAATGGTAAAACAGCCAAATCATTTCATTCCATTAAGGTTGAAAAAGGTTTATTTCACTGATTTTTTTTTTCCCTTCTGTAATATATTTAATCTGCATAATAGCAGGCTGTAGAAAGCTTTATTTCTGATAGAATGCTACAATCTGATGGGAAAATACCTAAATTTTTCGTCAAATTGAAATACTTATTTTAAATAAATATAAACACATTAAACATAATGTGCAATAAAAATATGTGATATTGAACTAATCTCCTATAGCTCAAATAGAGATCCTGCAGGGAGTTCACACAATGCAAATTATTGCACACAACCAGATACTCAAAATTTCTTCTCCAGAGATCAAGACCAAAACTTGTCTGTGTTTTGGATCTTACCTCACTTTCTTTGTTATGTAAATTATTCCTCTCTACAAGATAAGTGGGAAACATGGTTTCTCTTCCCCAGTACCTGCAGGGAGAAATATTAATTTAGTTGGGCTACAACACAAAATTCAGACTTGTCAGAATGTTCTTTTGTTATTAAAATTATGGGGTTTGATAATATATTTTGTTCAGCCTGTCATGTAGGAATTGGTTTGTAAGAAAAGACATGCGTGTAGAATCTCATCCTATTTTTGTCATCAATGTATTGTATTTAAGATTAATAATAAAAGCTCAGCTGACCCACAGGAACAACTTGCATAGTGCAATAATATATGAAATTTAAGTACCTCATAAAATTTGTTTAGTTATAATTATATCATTTTCTCTGGATTAATTTTTCTCACCTAATTGAGGTGAGATGTCCCATTGTCTTCCACTCAGCTGCTGTTTGTACTAATGGAAATACAGTTTGATTTAACACTAAAACAGAAATACCAGCAATTAAAATGAAGCAATATCAGAACAATTAGTGTCAAACCATGTAACCTGAAACCAAAGAAATAATATGATTAGACATACTGAGTCAAAGCAGTCAATAAGTTGGCTCATCTTGTGCTTAGACTAAAATCATTACTACATGCTGATGAACAATTTATCAGACTAGCAGATGAAGGACTTTTAGACAATGTTAGCAACTGTCATCAAGATTGCAAGATTTCTTATGTAAGAGTTAGGTGAGTGTTTCTGTAAAGCAACTGTCCTCTAAACACCTGTTATCTAACGAGGCTTGTAATATCAAGATATAATTTATATTCTTAAAGGATGAAGGGACTCTTCAATTAGCAAGTTATCAAAATGCAAAGTATTAGTTTTATAAGCAATTTGCGTTGCAATGAGCAGATGTAACACAGATGAGGGCTTTCTGCAAGCCACTTTAGGAACTATCAACATAATGGTTTTTAAGTCCTTTTGTAACATTGTTGGGAAAAAAATATTACCTTTCTCTTCCATCTATTTATCATTATCATTCGCTTTAGTGAATCTCATTTAAATCTCACTGAATGAGAGCCTGTTTTCAGATCTGATTTATGATTGCATTCAGCCAAACCAATCAGCAATGCACAGGTCGGTGCTTATCAGGGTTTGCACTGAAAGATCAGGAGAGCTGCCTCTGCTACCAAAAAAAAAAAAGTCATCTGCAGGGACTCCCCACTCATATTTCCAGTTAGGGAAATTCTCCTTAATATAATGCCATGAGAACTTTAATCAGAACTGGTGTTGTGCCCTGAAAGTCACTCTGTAAAAAATCAGGAAATATGCTTGGATTTTCACTCCACTGCCTCATCAGAAGGTGAAATTAGTGATGCAGTGTCGCTGCAATAGTGAGCACAGAGAGAAAACCAACACAGATTTGGTCCAGGAAGAAAAGGTGAAGAAGTGACTTTATTTAATTATATACAGCCCATTTTATATGTTACTGTTCTTGCATGATATAAGGTCATTGGACCTTTGGTCATCCATCTCCTGAAGTGATTGGTCAGTTCTCCCAACACCCATTCCAAAATATTTCTCTAGTCAGTATCACAACAATTCTACAAACCATCTACAGGTACAAGATAGCAAAGTTAGTTTACAAAACCCATATAATCGTTTCTAATAATTTGCATGGGAAAGACAGAGCTCTCACGAAATGCTGCAGCCTCACAAAATGCTGCAGAAAGCTGGAAAGTTTCTCTGCTAAAGCTTTTTAGCATCCATAATGCAGTGCTGACATAGGCTTCAAATCCTTCTAGCTTTGTGTGGGAGGAGGTGAAAAATGACAAATATCAAACCAGTTTTCTTGTTCTTTTGTTAAGCTCCATTAAAATTGTTTTGTGTAGATGGCAGATACCATTCTTATGGACTTCAAGTGGGTTTTTCTGCCTGTCAATGTACATATACACGTACACTTAACCTTATGAGAGAATTGTTCTTGTTTTTTTCTAATGTCTTAGTGTCCTCTTGGTTACCTCCCTTTCTGATAAAGGTCAGATAACTGCCCTGGCCAGTGACAGCATGCCCAATAACAAAAGAGAAAAAGATTGCTGAGACTACCAGCAGTACTGATTTATTAAAATTTGGGTATAGACCTAGTATCAACACCCAACTGAGACGGACAAAGACCCTCTAACTCGTCAAAGTTAGAAAGTGTATGTTTATTTCGGCGCCGGGCTATGCGGGGGATCATTCCCCAATACGCAGAACCGACTCACAAGACAATACAGAGTCTATTTATCTACAAAAGTTGTGAATATTCAAAATATTGGTAACAAAAACACCTCCCATTCTCTGCTTCGTATGGAAATTAGCTAAAAAGCCATTAAGCATGCGTAGTTAGCCTTTTAAAATGAGTCTGGAGTCGTCCTTTTGGGGGGCGGTCCTCCTTCTGATGAAGTAGAACTCTTCTTCCTCATTTTGACCTTTCTACTCTTCTGGTTTTTGACAATACATATGACTTGGGAGGACTCCCAGTTTTCCTCTTCATTGCTTTTGAATAAGTTTTAATTAATATCTGTCTAACTTTTGCTTAAATGAGGGTTTATTTCTTATTATACTTTGCAGCTGAGCAAACAATTAGTTCCTAGATTTTAAAAGCTTATTCCAGGTTCAGCTTTAATCATTAACTTCTTTAATTAAACCCAGCTGCATTTTGCTTTTTAAATCTATTTTAACTAACTTTAGCAAAAATGGTTTTAATTAAAATCTTAATGCTTACATGTTTAAGAAAATTCTATGTTTCAGTACCAGCTTTTCAAAAAAATAGTTGTAGGTATCCCAACTTTTCAAACACTTCATAACAAGAAGCAGGAAAAGTATGTGATAACATAATGAAACATTCTTCCAGGAACAACTCTTTAAATAAGGGAAAAGTCAGAGAAATGTATCTACGACAATTCTCAAGAAGACAAAATGGAAGAAAACCAGACCTAAACCAACACAAGGATCTTTCACTGATGTCAGGAAACATAATCTTGCAAGTACAGTATGAAACTCAATAATGGTCTGTTAATTCCAGGTGATATATAGTTAGCTTTCACACAAATGCTCATTTTTGTCAATCTAGAGATCCTTTCGGAATGGAAAAATATGTGGTTGGTTTTTTGTAGTGCTGACTTTTCACTTATGCAATCCTGTTATGTGCAAGTGTGCCCTAAATGGCACTTAAGAAATCTCAGCTTTTTAATAGTTTGGGAGCTTCTCAGTGTTAACTTTCTTGCTTTTAGCTGGCATTTTTTCAGTAATAATAAGAAAAATAAATTAACTTACCAGTCCACAGATTTAAACCCAACAAAAATGCAAAGGAACTAGTAGTATTTTATTTAGTGTCACTTTTCATGGACTAATCGCACCAATTAAAACAGAATTTTATTACCTGGCTAGCACACAAAGACATGAAAAATCGGTTTGACATTAACAGCAATGATAAAACTCTGGGTTCGGACTAGATTCACACAGACGTCTCATGGATCCCACCGGCTACAGGTGCTATAGATAGACCATTTCTCAGTAAGGTGCACTTCACTTTCCTTTTTGTCGCCGAGACATAATGCTGCATTGTCAGAGAGCAATGTCCTGTTTCTGTACAGACTCCATCAGGGATGTGCCATGCTGGTGCTGTATACATAGGCAGCAGTCAATGAAAAGGTCAGGGGATGGATGAACCCTGAATTCATACAAAGAATGGAGGTGCAACGTTGTGAAACCTGGAACATTAATTCCGGATGCCCCTATGTGCACAGAATGCAATTTACTCCAAGAGATGGAGCTGAAAATAGCACCAGGTCTCCACATTCTCACTGGAAAATTGCTTAATGTGCCTAATACTTAAGATTAATAGATTAATAGTATAGTTTCATGAATGTTGAAATACTTGGGTAAAGAGAATTGCATAAATACTAATTCATCTTTTCCTACTGCTGAAACATCACAACTGAAGGGGAAAGTGAGTTAAAAAAATTCCTTTTAAGAACATTTCCTTCCCTCATAGACTTAAGGTCAAATAGCTTTAAAAACCATGTTTGTTTTCTTTGACCAAAGTTCTTTGTAATTGGAGTTCTATATCACTTTCAGATCACAGCTGAAGTAATGAAGTCTCCTCTATTTTAAGATGTTTAAAATTGGGATATAGCTCCTGTTTTTCAAGTCTGCTGGAGTTCATGTGGGATATGAGGACACAGCAGTGCAAAAATACCAAGATTAATAAGGATGCTTGCTGAATTATGTCAGAGAAATGTATTTCTTGAATGTCTTCTCCTTCAAGGGCCTGTTTAAAATGTTAGAATAGCCTGCAAATGACAGCCATCGATCCTTATTTCCAGATATGTACAGGGGATGCTGAGAGTGGCATAGGCTGGAACTGCTCAGTTTCTAAGACCAGTGGGTAGTCTCATAGCAAACCTTTGATGATTTTGGCAACTCAGTAGCTTAGTATTGCACTTCCAAAAATCCTTACAACAGATGCAAGAATTCAGCTTATATTCACTATTTTGATATGTTTATAGTGCCTGATATGCTATGAACTTTTTCTGTGTAGGCTTAAAACATATTCTCTATAATCTGAAAGGGGAAATGCCATTGTCTATTGATTATAATGTGATTTCTGTATAAAAAGAAAAAGAACAAGCTGGAGAAAAGTAAACTAGTGAGAAACAGAAAACATTTTATTTTCACAATGTGTAAGTTGGCATGATTTTATGTAAATTACAAGTTATCTTCCTGGAGATGACTTTGTCACTGCAGGTATATATTGCTGAAGAGTTAATAAAGCTTTTTCATCACAGATATGGCCCCTAAAATATTTACCTGCATTTGACTTGCAAAATATACTCATTTTTCTTTCTCAGAATTCAAAAATGGGTAAGTAGTTGCAATTGTTTGATAGAGCAGGAGAGAAAATCTGTTGTAATGACAGCACCTCTGTGGTAGGAACTCAGCTGATTCTCTGTGGTGTTCTCTTTTGGCTCTATCTCTTTCTGCACTGTATCTCAGCTGTATCGACAACTGAGTGTTGCTAGAAATATTTTATGTCTCAAAGGAGTGGATTACATAGAGAAAAGCATTAGCTGCCATTTGTTCTATGCTATATGGTATGTTTATTCTTTAACCTTCATAGAGCAGTTCTATATTTTAGATAATGATACCTACTTATCTGCCTTGAAAATGGACACAAGTTTCAGTGGCACAAATCTTGCAAAACATGGAGAGCACTATTTATTTAATATTATTTTAGCTATTCATAAAAGGAAAACCAAGATGCCACAAAGTCCCTTTAAAGGTGATTTTTTTTTTTTTAGTTTTGTACTCGACTCCAAATCAGTCAAAGAAAAGACATTAAATCAAAGCTGCAATGTTAGCTTAAGTAAAACATTTGTTTGTGTGCTTAACTTCAGTGTCTGAGAACACTACATAAACTCAATGTCAAGCCCTCTCACCTTTTTGTATCATCCCTGTTCAGATAAAAATTAGTTCAATATTAGGCTAACTCAGGACCTGGATGCACGGGAAGAAATAGGACCAAATCTGGTTTACACAAAATAAATGTGTATGTGTATTCTATGATTTTAGATTCTATTCCCATAGGTCTAATAAAATCAAGACTGTCTTTCTACGCTTGATGTCGAGGGCAAGTCTTCTGTCACAACTGCTTTAAATAATTAAAAATACTGTATTAAAAAAAAAAAGTGACACCTGTACCACCAGCAAGAAGTAAGTCTGTCTAACTAATATATCTGGCCTTGAAAAAGCCTGTTTCCATGCGCCTTGTACAAAACAGCTGAAAGCATCAAAAGTTGGACAACAGGGCAGATTAGCAAGTCAGCAAAAGAATGTTGCTACACAGGGGACCCAAATATTGTGTGTAGGGTACTAAAGACAGCTTTCTTGAAGCCACAAATGCATGTTTCTCCACTCTGCTGTAGAAAAGAGGTAAAATGTTTTATTATGTGGAGCATGAAATCATCCCAAAATATAGAGGTTCTGGTAAAGATATTTCAGGGTTCATTTATTTGAAAGTGCTCATGTAAAATAAAGTAGGTATTTTCCTGATGGTTACATTCACAAGAAGCAAATTGTACTAAGTCAGATGTGTCATCTTGAATATCCAGGTATTCTACTATTTTGAAGAAACAGAGCTAAATTAATCTTGCATTATTTTCTGTATTCTGTTTATGTGGTGCTGATTTGCCTTTTCTTTGTCTAGATATGTAGTTACTATGAGACATCAACATTAAGCTTTTTTTTTGGTGTGTTAATTTGTTTATTTTGGTTTTGTTGGGTTTTTTTCAACATGGATTTGAAGCAGCTAGGTAATTATTTACCGTGTTCAGTAAGTCTTGCTGCTTTGTTGTTTTTTTGCTATAACATGCTGGAATTGAAAATGTTGCATAACAGTTTAATTGAAATATTTGATTTTATATTGTCACTGTGAATTACTCCAACTGAATGTGGGTATTTTAAGTAATTATGCATTGCTATGTTTTTTATGTTATAGCTTTAATCTGGTTTAGTATTCATGATGACTAAAAGCAGAGTCTTCTGGCAGGCAGAAAGATACAAAGTTAAATTAAATCTGTTATGACTAAAAAGAGTGACTGGATTACTAAAAAGCTAGCAATGCCTAAAAGGTTTTGTGCTTCTTTGAACTCTTTACTCTTCTAACCATACGAAAGTTTAAGTCACAATGTAATTTTGAAAGAGAGTATGTTCTTGTTAATCATGAATATACTCTGTGACAGCAAGGCCTCATTTGGCCTTGAAATGAAATCGCTGCCCTAGATCCCTGATAATTTTATGTATGAGAAAAAGTATGATTACTTGACCAAATTAAGTGATGACATGCACATAAATGATTGCCTGGGTCTGACTCCAAATTTTTGAAATACAGCGAAACCTACAGCCTGTCATAGCTAAGTCCCAGAAGAAGAAAATCAGAGGTAATGTAAAATTTAGATAGAGGCACATCTGCCTCAGCAGAAACATGTAGGCAGCTTTCCACCTGCAAACTCTCTGGGATAGTGATCTCGGTGGTGGGTCCACATAACAGTGAAAACGCACTAGGCCTTGTCTCCTTTTTATATACTTGGTGAGCACAGATTTTTTGTTTCAATAATTCTCCTAGGATTTGGATCGGTAGGGGGCAAGGCAATGTCTGAAAAACAATGATATATTTTAGTATGTAAAAAAAATATATTAAAATTAGTTTGCCTGATGCAAATTTCACCAAAGTCATTGGTGATACTTCCCCATGACTTCAGATGAAATTTAGAAGACTTCCCAGGAGAGTAGTTAGCACTGACAAAGAAAGGCAATGTAGATTCTTTATTTATGCCTAAGTGCTCAACTTTGTACTGCTGGCCTAATTGAAATATAACCATCTGCCTGTCTGCTCCTGAATCAAAACTAAATGCTTTGCTTTTGATATATAACTCATAGTATCCTTACTAGACCCCTCTTTACTTGCAGCTCAAAGGAACAGGGACGCGCAGGTCACAAGGAGCAGTCTGTCACTGTTGGGCAGATGTAAAATATCTCTAAAGCAACTTTGACTCAATGTTGATGCTGACAGTCAGCATCTGAAGGCTCCTCCACCTCAAAGACATCACAAGAGTAAGAGGATGGTTAAGAAGACAGGAAGAGAATAAATTATAGAAAAAAGAGATATATTCCAAAAAGCAATAATGAGGTTTACCATTTTCCAAAGGAAGAATTTCAGACAAGGCTGATGGATTCAGTAGAGGAGGAACTTGGAAAAGAGGTGGGCAATCCAACTGTTCTTTCTTTCTTTTCCTGCTTCCCTTCTTTTCAGTCAAGGCTGCCCCATATGCACTTAAGTGTAGACAGAATCAGAGACAGTGCTTTTTTCCTCAGTTTCTAATAATCCTGATAGACCATAGACTGCCCAATCCTCTGAGCCAAAGAACAATGAGTGTGGGAACAGGGACTTTCCATTTGTTTCAACACTGAACTTGTCAGAGACCAGCTATATCAGGGGAATGTTCACAAGTCCATGGGGCCTGATCAGATACATCCCAGAGAACTGAAGGAGCTAGGAGATCTTACGGAATTCTCTCCATCATCTACCAAAGGTTGAGGAGTCTGGGGTATTCCCTGCTGTCTGAAAATTGGCCCATGTTATTCCAGTTTCCAAGAAGGGTATGAGGGAAGACCCAGAAACACACAGACCTGTAAGTCTAACCTCACCACCTGGAAAAATTATGGAGGAGAAGGGTAGGGACTGAGTGCCATCAAAAGTTGTTTAAAGGACAACAAAACCATCAGGCACAGTCAACATGTGCTCACAAAGAGAAAGTCCTGTTTAAGCAATCCGGTCTCCTCCAGAAGAAGGTCACCTTTTCAGTAAATTGGGAGATGCAGAGGATGTAGGTTTTTGGCATTTAGTGATGTTTTTGTTACTGTGGCTCACAGCATCCTTCTGTAGGAGTTGCCCACCTGTGGAGAGATTCTGCACAGTGGGGCTGAGGGGTCTGGCCAACAGACTGGCAAGTGGCCACCAGCCGTGCTCCTCAGGGCTCAACCCTCCCTCTAGGCCTGGGTAATATTTGGATCCATGATTTGGATGCAGGAGTTCAGTGCTAGATTAGTGGCTCTAGAGGAGTCAGCAGTGCTAGACTCTTTTCAGGAGAGATGAGTCTGATCTGCATTTACTGGTGGTTTTTTTTCCATCAGAATGATTGCTTTCTCTTTTGTCACTGCCCTTGCCTCCTCTTTTTTTTTTTAAATTTTTAAATTTTTCCTAATATTACAAGGATGCAGATTCAGCAAACTGCAAGGCTAGAATTAGCTTTGATCTTAGACTGTGCAAACAGGTTTTTAACCAAGCAAAGATAGCTCAGTATAGCTTACATTTCAGTTCACTATGTATCTCAATAACAATCATTTGATAATACTGCCCTACTGACCCCACGGGAGCAAATTTCTTTTTATTAAGTGTCTTGAGTAATTGTTCTTCACAGGCTACTTTCACCTGGTGTGAGTGTAATTCCTTCCTGCTGAACATTTCCTATGCTTTTGTGTTTTTTTTTCCTTTCATCTGTAATCAGAATTGGCAGAGGGTGAACAGTAATGGAGAGCTAAGGTGCTACAACTTGTCCTTAATGACCAACAGGTCCATTCTCACATCTCCAAAAAAAGAACATATTGCTGCACAGTCCCAAGCTTGGTTATCCTGGCGTTTATCACACTTACAACATTTCGTGTGCATCTACTCTTAGTGAAAGGTAGTAAAGGTGGAGACAGACCCTGGTCTAAAATCAGTCAAATAAGCCAAACGAGGAAAGACTTTTTTTGACATCCTTTTGGCATCCTTTTTGACATCCAGAGGAATATAGGCTTTCTACTAAAGAGAACCAAGAAGACAGGGTTATACAGCTTTAGGGCACATAGTTGCAAGGTTAGCAACAGGTTCAAGGTTTCTATTCAAGCAGTGTTGAGGTAATCCTTTTACTATCATCTACCCTTACATGAATAGCTCCTGTTTCAGTTCTCTTCGATGCACTGTATGGCCTTGCTCCAGTCCTTGCATAGTACAAACCCAGTAGCTTCAGGGCCAACAAGTCCTGCTAAGAGACTGAGTATTTTGCCACCACAATATTATTATGCTGACAGAGCCTGGTCACTCCAGGCCAGAGCTGGCTAACATCCATATGAGGGCATGAGCAGGGAAAATACATCTCTTCTTGTAACCTTGTGTGTAGATGTAACCTTATTAGCAATCTTCTTCTTCCCATATGTCTCTCTTAAAATAGAATGCTTTATGCTGCACATAAATTGTATTTAGAAGGTTATTCTATGAACATTTATTTTAGACTCTAATGACTTCAGGGAGGGGAATGTCATTTGCTATCAGTTTAAATAGTGCTTAGCAGAATGGGGCTCTGACCTGCTCTGCTCCTTACAGCTGCCACATATAGATAAACAAACATCTCCTGGTTTAATAAATGCTGTAAATCAGCATTTTCAAGCACAAATAGAAGTAAAAAAACCCCCATAAATATGCTCTTTCAATGAAATTAACTGTACAGTCTCCTGTTTCCCCTTTAAACCTCCTTTTGGATTTAGGGAAAGGGCAATGCTTCTGTCACTGCTTCTGCCAAAAGGATCAACTGTTCTTCTGGACACATTACTTTCTTGTTCTAGTTATAATTCATGGTGTAACAAGAATAACTCACTGAATTCAGTTTTAGAGAGGAATGGGAAACTTTTTATTTCCTCAATGATATGCCCTCATATCACAAACCAGCATACTAACATTGTTCTCTGACCGTGTTAATGAGCTCTACATCTCAATAGGGCTAATTAAACAGAAAACAAGGGGTGAAAGGCAGTATCTTCAGAAAATTTTATTCTGGGTAGCATTCCAGCATCTTGGAAAGATTTTAATTATTGTTTTTGTACAGGTCCAGCTGTTTACCATGCAGCCTGAGGGGAAGTCCTTATTTATGAGTAGAACTCTTCACCACTGATTGTAATCATGTGCAAAATGGCCTCTTCATCTCGTGTTCATGAATATATCTTTGTTAAACTAAACAAGAGCTGCTGACTCAACATCTGCCCTTAATGCATGCAACTCACCTTTTGATCTCAGCATCTATTTGGATGGCTAAAAGGAGTTTGTGCTTTGAGAGAACATTTCCAGTAATTATTAGGACTCTTTTTTATTTTTTCTAAAACATGAAGACAATTTTTAAACAAAAATGCTTTCCTTTGTAAGGCACACCACTTAATATATTCTTTCATAGACTTACACTTTCTGTAACTTATTAGAGGCTTTGGGTTATGAGTGTTACATATGGAAGGCAATGAAGGGTGAGAAAACATCCAAAACTGTAGGGAAAGCAATAACTTATTATATCCTTTGGGACTAAACTTCTTGTTATAAATTCATTTTCCATGTAAATGGGCTTAAAAATAGATTAAACTTGATGCTGGTGCTGTAGCTGTTATTCACACAAACTTCAAACGAATTTCATTCTTTGGCTACCCTTTAATGCTAATGTCTAGAAAAATCAATTTTTGTTTTTTCATTCTTGTATTTAAAATAAACCTAAGCTTACAGCAGTTAAGGGATTTGGATTATTGGCATGTGTGACAAAGCATATTTTGTACATAGAGATTTAAAAAGGTGACCTCCATTTAACTAAATGTTCAGTACTCAGTAGTCTGCTAACACATCTGACTACTTCAGGTGATTCATATCACATAAAAATTGAGGAAGATACATTGAACGGTTGTTCTAACATTATTCTTCTATCCATCATCTGGAAAGTTTTAGGGAAGCTCTTCAGGAAGCAGTCTGATTTGACCTTGTTCTATGGTCACATCAACTGTCAAACTCCTTCCTGTGATCCAGGATGCAAGTCTGGATGCAAAAGTGATACTGGGCTCAATGGTCAGAGGAGATGACGGAACCTGTGCATTCACCTCAGCTCCTACTGAGGTGCTGGAAAGGAGCTTGATACGAAACACTGTGTGTTGGGATTGCTCTCTTTGGCATCCTTTACTTCCATCTCTTGCCTGATGGACAGTCTGTGTGATGCAGAGCTAGCAAATGGCAGTCGGGCACTCTTCCTGCTATGCACCTGTAAAGCAAAACCAGGACATTTTCTCAAAGGGACAGGAAATGAATGCATAACCTTCAGATTTTGAAAGTCCTCTGATCTTAAAGGGGCAGGATAGTCATGCAGGATAAAGGTAGATTATCTCAGTTAAAAGCAGTTTTCCAGAGTTGCTCTTTTCAACTTAATAAATTCATAAAATCATCTTAGTTGTCAGCAAAAGCAGCAACACATTAATTTTGATTATTTATAGGAGAATAACAGGGTCAGTTGTAGTGAGATTTAGGAAGCCAGATTTGCAAGGGAAGAAGCATTGGGAACTGGGTATAGGTTTGCTCCTCAGCAGCAAACTCTGAATATTTTCACTGTCCCGTAAACCAGCCGTAGTTTATTATTAAATAAAAACTGGTAAAAATTTGTAGCCTGCTTTTTCATGAACTTTTCAAGGGTTTGAACATAATGTTTTGGCTTTTTAAAGGGAATATTAACATTCCAAGATTGTTTTCATCTACAAATTATCAGAAAATAAGCAGTGCCCACATGTGACGTTTCTCAAATACTTGCATATGTCTCCCAAAAAAAAGAGTCTTCTCATAGCTTCCTTTACTTTAAAATACAATACTCAAGGGACTATCATTTTTAATGAGCTAGAGGTTGGTTTAGTACACTTGTTCTTGACTAGCTATTTTTTCAGTTTATTTCAGTTCACTTGCATCCTTGCTAACTGTAATGGGGCGTATCAGAGGTCATGCAAAACTGGTTGAGATGATACATCTTTGTCTTGATCTGTGTGGTTGTTTAAGAAACCCTGGGTGTTCCATTCCACACTTTTGTTATTCTTAATTTATGAACTATGAGCTATATGTTCTCAATTTGCAGATGTTGGAACAGGCAGCCCACTCCAAACTACTGCCATGCAACAGTAAGAAGGCTAATTATATACACAAAATAAACTTTTTAAGGTGTCAGAGCAGAAGCCATTAACAATCGAGCCATGCACCTCCACAAACACTTCTAAGAGTACTCCACAAAGGAATTTTGCAAAGTAATGCAGGATATGGCCAGAAGGTTAAGGTCACTTGTGCTGTCCTTATTTGTTTCACTGTCTAGACTACACTGGTTTTTTGAATATTAAACTCTTTACATGTTGAAGATGATTTGCAATGATTACCAGCTTTTGGTAATCTGTACCAGCATAAAATCAAAAATCTAATACTTTAAATGTTGCGAATGGAGAAGATATTTCTACAAAACATGTTGAGGTTTATACATAGAGTAGGCATTTTCTATTTATAATATATTAATAAGAGAGTTTTGTTGCAGAGTAGTCCCTTCCCAATAACCTGTAATTCTTGTCCATTACAGAGAAGGGAATGATTTACAAGGAATCTTCTCTGTCTTTTTACACACAAAAAAACCCCCATAAAAGTTGATATTCAAAATCCTCCTCATACTTTAACAACAGAGGTGTTAATGTTGTAGGTGCGGTTGTCATCTTTCACAGGGTTTGAACAGCAATATTAACAGGATGAGGTCTCATGATGTTGCTAGATTAAAACCTCTCAGGTTAGGTCAAAGACACTCTCAGGTGTCCTTGTTTTCCAGAGAAGATTTGGTAGAATTACAGTCATTATAAATACCACAGGTATAGTCTGACTGAGTTCAAAAGTCCCTAAACATTCACAGTTTTGTGCAAGTCCCTTTGCATCCCAGTCAGCTGTGAGAAGAGGTGCTTGACCAAATGCTTGGTGTATACTTATTGGTCTGCAGACCATCATGGTTTCAATATTTTATCTGGGATTCTTGTAGTAAGTAGATTCACTCAAATGATTTTTTTTCCACCTGGAAGAGACTTTTACTGTATACGAGGTCAGATTTGAAATGTATAGCCACCCTTCCTCCTGTGCCTCCTCCAGGCTCATATATCATTGAGTAACCAGCTGGAAATAGCTGTGTAAGCACAGAACTAGCTGAACCATTCAGTCGGGATTCAAGGATACAGGCAAGGGCAGGAATGCATCTGATTAGGTCATGAATGATGAGAGCCAAGGTCAGTTGCTCTCACATTTCTGGCCTTCATCACTAGATTACTATTGACACATTGCTAACATATATTAAAATTGTGTGAAATATTTGTTTCAGCAATTAATCAAGCCCCTTTGATCTGGTCTTTCCACAGGTAGGCAGTGTTTTTGCTCTCGGCTTTATACAGGCATGTATCCAATTTATTTAAAAGGAAACATTATTTCCTGTCTTTAGGTATCTTTTTACAATGATTTTTATAGAATTGCTTAATGAACATAATAATGATGGCTTTCTCAGCCTATATGTGAAGGAATGAAAGCATGTCTTTCTGTAAGATGGGAGGTAGCACTGCTATACCACTCCATGCAAAATTAGTGAGGTTTACACCAAAATTACAAAATTACATCAAAACTGAAAATAAAAAAAGGCAAAACAGTAATAAGACTTATGTGAATTGAAAGTTAGAAAAACATTTTCAACTGTTGTTCAATCACTTTCATCTATTTTTAGCGGTTTACAATATTTCTCACCTTACAGTAATATTTTTCTCTCAGGCCTGATGAAAAAATAAACTTGACATTTTTCAGATAAGCCAGAGGCTTTTTGCCTCTGAACCATTCCAGTTATGGTGGTGAAAATAACTCACAGGGAATGGCTTGGTAGGTTTTTAACAATGCCTTCTGAGATTCAGATACTGGGAAGATAGTTGATATTTAGGTTTTTAACCTAGGGTAATATGGTTCCACTGCAAAATATGATTCTAGGAGGAATATAAGCTATACAAATGGAATTGTAATCTTTACTGGTAGTTTTCCTTGTTTTTAAACTATGTTTTAAAACAATAAAATGCTGTATATGGTGAATACTTTCTTCTGTAAAATATGTGTTTTGATAATAGGGAATCAAAATTATCCAGAATTCAGCCATAAAAACTCAAATAATGAAAAAATGATGTTATCTCTTCCTGGCTTAGATATCTCTTGTTTCATATCTCGTCATATTTGTTATTTAATTGAACTACAAGGTTCAGAGAATTCTGTAGTGTTTAATAAGGTTGGGTCTTGTTTTAGCACTACTTTTTCAATTTTAGTTGTTATATTATGAAGTGCTTTCTTTTAGGATTTACTCAGCAAAAGACAGAAATATTGCTTTCATAATATAAAGTTTAATGCAACTAGTGGCTGTAAAATCTTAAGGCAAGCTGCTGATCAAAGAATTTTTCCCTTTTTTTTCTTTTTTAAATGTTGCAAGTTGAAATGCTGGCATTTGTAAACTGTATTCACTGAAAATTCAGGCCAGTTTTTAGGCTGAGAAGCCCTCAATGTTTCTTCTTGCCTATGTTTAGTGGTATTGGCACTTCTGAGATTCAATTAACTTCAGTTCTGGGGAAATCACATTATAAGTGCAATTTTCCCTTGTAAACCTATTTTATATAAGCCATTTTTTAAAATAACTGCTTCAGCAGGGATAGAGCACTGTGCCACAAATCTATGACACAGATCTTTATTTTATAAGCAACGTTTTTTTAGCATGTTATTTCTTTTTATTTTTCCTTGTGAGACGAAATGACTATGAAGGATAAATAAATCTGTAAGAGACAGTAACCCTACAGATTGTTCTTCTCAGTTAATTCACATTTCTCAGCATAATGACAGATGTTTAAGAAAAGGTGGCAAACTAAAATGAGATATTGTTAAGCAATTCTTGTTCTTATACCTTATATCTGTTCAATTAATCCTGTAGAGTTTTTCTGGACATAAATAAATACACTCCAGAAGCAGGTGAATTTTAACTTGCTTGCTTATTCCAAATGATCATGGGTCAATTTTGTTGTCATATATGGCTACTCAATTTCATAATTCTATTGTGTCTTGCAATTAAAAATAAGAAACGATTATACTAGTATGAAATAAAATACATAACTAAAACTAAAGTTTCTTGAATTTTTTCTCTAAAATTCTAGCTGGACCATAAGAAAAAACTTTTTGCAAAGGTTAAAATCCTCAATTTTCATCTAAGTAATAACACTACTTCCTGATGTTCTGAAGCAAAAGCTGAAATTACAATTCTAAAGAAAAGCAAACGGGACTGGGCTTGCTCCTACCTGTTTCTTTTATTTTCCACTTTAAACAGTAGTATAGTTTTTGCTCTAGATACAGAGTGTTCATACAAAAAAAACCAAGATGAAGAATGGAAAAATCTCCCATCTCTTTTCCACTTTCCTAATTTTCTTCAATTTTTTTTTTTTTTGAGAAAAAAATGGGATCAGATTGATGAATAGGAAAGTGTAACAGTAGAGGGTAAATCTACTACCATCAGATATAGTAAAAGAACAAAAGAGGTCACTGCTTCAACTGGAGTGGTAGCAGGTGAACAGAATAAAGCTAGTACACTATTACCACGACAGGGGCAAAAGCAAATGTTATCATGTAAGAACAAATCTGCAGATATTGCTGTTGCAAAAAATAGAAAAAAGAACTCTCATTGCCATCATGATCAGGGTTAAAGAACAAAAGAAGCAGGGGGAAAGCCTCAGTCTTGCTAAAAATGTCAGCAAACAAGATCTTTTCTCTTGCTTCTGTAAGTCCTTCTACTACTCAGAGAACCCAAACAACTCATAGGAGGTGTATCATCTAGGTGCTACCTACAAGACTGTGTGCCATCATGAGAAATCAGCTACAGCAACTGCAACAAGCCATCTTTGTGTTATCCAAAATCCTCTGAAATCAAACAGAATGTTTTGGAGATGGATTAAATAGATTTTGAAGAACAAAAGATCCAACCGTAACAAAATCCTTCAAGTTCAGTGCTGCAATAAGCTTTCCCTATTTTAGCCTTGGCTTAGATGTCCCTCATGTTACACTAAGTGACTTCTGGAAAACTCAGAAAAAAGATGTTCAGGTGAAAGAAAAATGATTTTGAATCTCTACTAGATCTACCCTAGGCTGTTTTACAAGGTGCGATGCTTGTGTGGTACCCTGGAAGCTCAGGGCAGATGTAGGATTGTCTATTCTGATGATGATTATTGATTGCATTTATGTGAGCTTGGAAGACATAAGGTCAAACCTGCAAGGAATGAAAAAGCAGTTGTTAACTTTTTTGGACATCTTGTGCCGTAACCCTAGACATTGAGAGCAGTCTGAGCTCCATCTAGACCTTTGGTACAGGGGCTAGTATAGGCTGAATGAGTCCTTTGACATTGTGGATTACTCAGCTGAGGGTTTGGGATGTGAACACAATCCTATAAGCTGCAATTCAAGTAAGTATTTTGTAGTATTTATTTTCTCCATGAGGGGGTTCTCTAGAATGGCTAGTCCCATGGAGTGCCCATTTATCATTGAAATGATGTATTATTTCAGGTTTTCTCTGTAATAGAATTACAATTCTACTGTGCATTGGGACTCTTTTTTCGGGCTTTTTGGTCAAAGAGTAAATGTATGAAATATAAACTTTAATATTGAGCTGCAACAATTTTGAAATGTCCTTTCCTCTCCTTGAGTTCATTAAGCCTCCAGAGAAACTTTCAAAGCCCATTAGTTTATTTCAGCTTGGGTTTCTTGTCTCAATCTTAAATAGCAAGAAATAAGATTTAAAGACTTTAGAGGTCATGACTTCTTTGTCATATAGTGTCTTGATCTGGTGACCTGCTTCATTACGACCAGAACTGTATTACTTGTTTATTCCCTGAGCACTGAAACTTAAAATATTCTCTTTCTCACTTTCAACCTTTTAAACACAGCATTTTTTATTAATCATTATGAAATGAAGGCATAAGCTATTTAAGTACTTTGTTGAAATTCACAGTATCAAAGACAAGTTATACTGTGTGATCCAGTTTACAGTTTAGAACTAAAATCAAAAATGTACTCACTTTGCTCACAGTAATTTCTGTTGGAAAAGTGCATCAAGGTAGTATATAATCTAACAGTCAGGTATCTGCATTAGAAAAGAAGGGAACTGTAACAAAGTGTCTATTTGTTAAAGTAGTTAAACGAAAAATCCATCTAGAAACTTCTTAGTCTATTGAAAGGTAATCTTTTGTCAGAATTTAGTGCAGATACATTAAGTAATTCCCCCTGCCTTATGTAGTTATTAGAAAAGTGCACATCAGCAAAAGATTGGTGTTCAAAAGTGCTTGTTATTACTTGTTACAGTACTAACAAGTAACAGTATAGTTTATGATAATAAAATAATAATAATACATATATATACATAATAGTTTGCCTGATTCTGGCTGTTTTGGAGAGAACTGTAGCTGAGGATATCCCACGACTCACAGAGGCTCCACTTTAGCCTCCTAGGATTATTCATTACCCAGACTTGTATTGATTACCAGACATTAGATTTCTCGATGTGTCCTTGCCCCATCTCAGCCCTGATCAGCTGCCTTTGATCCTGATCATCAGGAGAAAATCATTGCCCACACTTCATAGCTAGAGCTCTAGTTTGTATTACCATTGATTCAATAAGACCACAGAAAAATTTAGGTTGAAAGACGCCTCTGGAATTCAGCTAACCAGTCTCAAAAGCAAGTTTAATATGACAGTTACATCAGCCTGCTCAGGGCTGTGTTGCATCAAGTTTTAAAGGTCTCCATGGATTGAGATGCTTTAGGCCTCTTTGGACGACCAGTGCTTAACTAATTTCATTGTCCACAGATTTCCTTAAAACCAGCCAGAACATTCCCTGCAGTAAACCATGTGTGGTGCCTCTGGTCCTTTAGCTTTGTAGCTCTGAGTAAAGTCTGGCTCCATCTTAACCCAGCTTTGTGCAGAGGAAGGCTGTAATTAGCTTTCTTCTGCGCCAAACAAACCCAGTTCCCTTGTCCTCTCCTCAGATGTCATCTGTCCCAGACTCCTAATCACCCCTACAGCCCTTTACTGGTCTCACCCCAATTTGTCTGCCCAGGGAAGTCTAAAATTGGACACAAATATTTCAGAGGTAACCTCGTTAATGTCAGATAGAGGGAAATAATCACTTCCCCAACCTGTACCAGCGCATAAGCTTCCTCCATCCTAGATCCAAATTCCACCATGATCACAAACTTCACACAGTTCCTGTTAGACCACTCCTTCAATTTATTCCAGGTTAGTTGCTTTTATGTCCTGTGTTATCAGTTCTTCCCCAAAATCTGACATCAGCTTGATGAGATAACAGTCCTACAAAGGTCATTGAAGATGTTCAAGATGTTTCGAAACCTTGAGCAAAATCACTCACAAAAAATTGCCAGCTATGCTACTCTCTAGGCTCAGAAACTCTTATTTTTCTCACTTTGAACAGTGTATTTCTTCAAAACAACTAACTTATTACTGTATTGAAACCCTTGTTAATATCAATATAAAAAACATTATTTGTTCTCCATACTTTTTCATGAAACTGTAGCCAATTTGTCTCTAAACCAGGTAGACCAAGCACTATAGATCCAGATACTGGATCTGTGTTTGGTATTGAAAAATCCAGTCCAGCTGTTCCTAATTTCCTTCTTGTCCTTTTGTGTTTGAAGATGGCTTCTGTGAAGATTTATTTCCTGATTTTCCTAGGGACAGAGTTTAAACTGAAGCTGCCAGGCCTGTGTTTTCCAAGATCCTTCTGTTACATTTTCTTTTCTCCCCTCATTTGGGGTTTCTGCTGATGAAGTTACTCTTCAAAGTTGATAGAGAATAGCCTTTCAGTGACTAGGGGAGCTCTATAAACACCGCTGGATGAACCCTATGGGTGCATATATTTATTAAAAAAGCAAGAAAATGGATGTTCTCTTTACTGCAATCCAAAAGGAAGAAAAATGAGCATGATTAATTCCAAAGTTTAGTGAATGTAGCTGTAGGCAAAGGAAAAGGGCATCTTCCAGCAGAGCTTTCCATCTATGCAGGGCAAACAAGCTTCTTCACTGCCAGCCTTTGCTCTATTTGCATAATTTTGTGTACATTCAAAGGGACAGACATGAAAAAACCCCTTCGATCTCATCCTTTCCTTACTTTATTAGTCCAGTAATAATCTAAGTTTCAATGTCATGTTATTTTTTACCTAGGACTATACTTGGGAAGGTATTAATTTCTCCTGTTTTTGTCAGTGAAGCAAGTCTCATAAGACTGTGAAACTTGTCCATGCCCAATTATAAGGCTTGTACAGAAGTAGCAGTTAACACAATCACATCTGTTTTAGACCCCAGATCCCACAGGCTGAGCCACAGTCTAGTGAGAAGTGCTGTTCAGGCTTTATAAATTTTTGACAAGAGAATGAGAATAGTGTTTCAGACAGCCAGGAATAGTTCCTGAAAAAGTATAACTGTGTGAGTTCATCACAATTGACTAGTCCCCTTAAAACCAAGATATTTTTGATTTACTTGAACTGCAGTTAAAAGTCTCAAGAGAAAGCAAGGTCATAATAAGGGCTACATTTTATTTTAAAAATCAGCTAATTAATGCAATAGCTTCCTGGACTTTCCAATAACTGGAAAACGACATTTTTAAAACAATGTGATCTCTAAAATGATAAAATGCTTTTAAGAAAAACTTTTTGGTAATGTAGTCTTCCAGGGACTTTATTAGTATATGGATAAACCTCCAGCTGGGTCTTTAGTCTTAGAAAATTGACAGAAACATGATTTATTAAAATACACAAGGTTTTGAAGGATACTGTTTTAAATAAAGTTCAAAAATTGTCTGAGTTTTTGGAATCTTAAACTGAGCTTCAGGCAGAGATAAATATTTTAATAAAGTGTTTTGTAAATGGTTTTATATTTCCATAAGTAAGTCTGCTGTATATTGTTTTTTAACTGAACAGATGGACATACATCTCTAAAAAGTTTATGTGTTGTCTATAGTTGGACTAGACATTGTTCCTTTGTCTGGATCATTAGTAGTAGTACTTTCTCCTGTATAAGTCTCAGTAGAACAAATTGAGAGCCCCAAATATTTCACATCATGAGCTAACTGTCTTCTACCAGTTTCAAGTCCTTGCATTGCATCATGTTCAGTATTTGAAAGTGGATGTCAATTTGCTTGCAACCATGGATAAACACCAAGGCTGTTGCAGTTTAGAATCGTATTCTCCAATTTAGTGTTCCCCCTGAAACTGCTCCAAACCATGTGCTGCTTACTAATTCATCCCTCCCCCTGACCTCCCCTGCGACAGGCAGGAGAGGAGAATTAGAGGCACAAAAGCCAAAGACCATGGGTTGAGATAAGAACAATTTACTGGAGAAAGCAATGAGTTAAAACAAACAGTAGCAACAGCAATAGACTGACTGAGGGTAGAAGAAAGAGGCAAATGATTCACAGGGAATACCTCTGAAAATACCCATTTGCTCTCTGCTGCCATGCTGTCCCTATGTGGAAAAGCCTTCCCCCGCATCCCCAGAAGATGATGTGAAGGGGTATAGAATAACCTCAGGGTCCTGGACACACCCCTTCCTGGCTACTGCAAAAAATTCATCCTGTCCTGGCTGGAAACACTATATTTATTTTCCTAACACATAATGAAAAAACTTGCTGTTTCTGCACTCTACCATCAGACTTGACCACCCTCCAGCATCACTGAAGAGTTAAAGCTCATGTACTGTACTCACAATTAAAACATGTACTGTAATCACAATTTGATTTCACTTCCTTAAAAGGAACTTCCATAGTTTTCTGTCAAAACATAAAGCTAATTTTTTCAAGAAACAGCTGCACCTACCTTAACATTATGTCACAGCAGAGCAGTGGTATTAGAATCCAAGATCTCTGAAGTCCACAGAGGTGACAGCTAAACAGTATATTTCCTTTCTTTAAAAATGAGAGACGAGACCAAAAAATAATTCCCAAAATAGGCCTCCCAAAAATTGATTGGCTAAGTAAGGTTCTAACCTAGAGATGTTCCATCAGAAACCATTTCAAAGACCCTGAAACTAAATACACTCCCATAAATGATTGGGATTTGTTGAAGTGCTAGTGTAATTGAGGACATTTGGTCATGTCAAAGTTAGAATGACTTGGAATAAAATCCACTATCCTCATAATTTTGAAAAAATTACCCAGAACAATAGCATTATATCTTATGATAAACTGTTATGATAACTCAGAAAATACAATCTGACCCATTGAAATATTAATCTTCTTCCTTGAAAGTTTTTCACATGGAAAATAATATTTCTTCTTTTGACATTCTATTAAAGTGGAATTAAATTCTGTATTTAAAAAAAAATCTATTACTGATCTGTCTGTGAAAAGGAAGTCCACATTTCTTTACTTTATCAGTGATGAGGCTTTTCTCACTACTTTGTCCAGAAGACCATACCAGCTCCATTGACTGCATAAATGTACATCTCAATGGGATTTTCAAATACAGATTATAAATCAGGGCATGCTTGTCCACAATGGAAACAGGTTCCTTCATATTAGCATTGCCAAGGCACAGCCAAGGTATTAAACATCCTACGAAATGAGCACTGAGAAAAGTCACAAAATATATTTTGTCTCAGTGAGATCTGTAATTACTAAGTTTTATCTCTCCATATACTTAGAACATATTTACGGAGAACATCCATATCGACAAATGCATGTATTTCAGAAATGTAGGGTGTTTAAAGGAAGCTATCACAACTCCTCTCCCCCTTACTTTTCTGCCTTATATTTCTTTTGTTCCAACAACCTTGTGGCAGCCAATGTGATTGTGTTTGGCTGCCAAGTGATTTGCCCCATGACTGAGCTCAATATAATGCAGCCCCAGCAGAGTCTTTGTTTCTTTGTCAGTGTGAGGCCCTTTCCCTTACCTACTCTCTCCTGTGTGGTTACAATTCCTACAAAATCTTCTCTGCCATGTAGAGATTTGCAGTCTTTGCAGATACTTCACAAGGGTACTGCAGTGGTTTTGTTCGCATTTTTTACCTTCTGTGAGATAAGGATTTGGGAGAAATGCAAATCAGGCTTAAAACTTTAAAGAATATAAAGAAAGCTTTATTAACAGAACTAAAAGGAAAAAAGAATCAGAACAAACCTTCAGAACATTTTTCCTCCCCCAATCTCTTCTCTCCTTTCCCACTGTTATAAATGAATGGACTTGGGTTGGTTTTCATAGTTGGGCGAACAGTTGGAGTTCCTTGTTAATTGCCTGTTAATTGTTTAAACTGTTGATCAAGTAATTGTTATTATTGTAGGTAAGAGAATGTTAATGGTTCCTGGGAAAATAGCATTGGTAATGTCCTCTATGCGGGTGTTGGGATATGGGGGAGAGGGCTGAGGTTGTTTCAGTTTATGGAGTTTTGAATTTGGAAAAGTTGGAAAGTTCCAGAATCAAGGAGGGCCAATGTCAGTCAGGGCTCCTTATCATGAGGGGATGAAAGTGACCTATCGATTGGACCAAGACCAGTGAATCACTCGACGCCCAAGAATCACCCATCTGATACCCACCAATCCAGTGGAAATGATGTTGTCACAAACCAGTTGGACTATCAATGGTGGGAGGGAGTCCAGGGAAAGAGGGTGGTGTCTCCCTGGGGAATAAAAGGCCATGTCCCGACAGCGACAGGGGTCTTTCCTGCCCACACGCGACCTTGAGCGGAGCCCCCAGCACAAGTCTTTTTTCTCTAAATGTAAGGCAATCTGCCGCAGAGATTCTTAATTGTCTCGATTTTGATATAATAAAATTTGGAAAAGGATATTTGGACACTGTGGTCCTTTTCTTTCACCACTGACAACGTAAAGAGACAAAACATGGGATTCTCAGTCAGTTTACCACCTCTGTAATAGTCTTTCTTTAGTTCACTTAGGGAGAGGAGTCTCTCTTGCTAAATGCCATGGAGACACCTTTAAAAGAAACAGTTCTCTCGTGGCTTCAATGTCACAGCAAATCCGCCTGGGAATGGAAATCTATTCGCAGTTTAGAAGTGCTTTCCCTCAACTTACAGTTTTTCCCACAACTGTTTTCAAGGGTTCAATCTTTAGCTAATGGGGTACCATTTTAAGGATGAGCTGTTCAGAAAGCAAACGTTCCCTTTAACATCTATCTCTGGGATCATCATCATTTCTGGGAACAAGAGGTCTTCTCTGGGAGCAAGAATCTTCATCACTTTCATCTCTCTCTGTTCAAGCTTCTCATTAGATCACAGCTACTTCAACATTTGCTTATCTCAGCACAGGGACTTTTGCTCATGGTTGCGGTTTGAACACTCCACTCCCGCCATGCTTTTCATGAATTACAAAGGATATTCTGATGTATTATAGTCTATCACCATAGCCTTACAAAAGAATTCAGCTCTTAGGTTTGAAGCATCTCCTCAGTCTCCTCTCTCTGGGCTTCAGCTCTTCCTTCTTCACTGACTTTGGTGTCTCTATGGTGTTTTCTTCAGGTGCCTTCACTTTTCCCTTTCCTTTGACTCGGGAGAGTATTGATGTCTGTAGGCTTCATCTGTTCTGAGGAATCTTACAGCACTAAAAGAGTTAATCTCACCCGGGCCTTGCAGCTGGAATCTGCCACTCGCCGTTGGTCGCGTTGGTCACGTGATCTCTGCCAGGCCACGGCCATTGCTCGTTTCAGTGTGGCATTCACTTCAGCAGCTGCACTGCTGGGGAGCCAGCCTGGCAGAGCCACGCTGCGCCGCGGGGCAATGGAGCAGGGCTGCGGGGTCCTGGCCTCAGCTGGGGGGATTTTCTGGCCTCATGGCTGCTTGTGGCCCCGGGGTCTTCTGGCTGGCCCCGGCCTGCACCACCACGCCAGAGGGGGCCCAACCCTGCTGGGCCACACAGTCCCCGAGTCACCTCTCCAAACACTGGAAGCAAGAGAGCTTTCCTGGGCTTTCGTTTGTACTTAAATGTGGTATTATCAGAGGTGTGTCAAGCTTCTCAAGTGGTTTAACAGAGCTGTCAATATTCAAATTAGCCAGTTGATTGGTTCTGTCGGGTCTAGAGGAAGCTGTCTGCAGCTCCTTGTAAAGAAAACCACTTCTGTGGCTGGTGGATTCCTCCTTAACTAAAATTCAAGCTGCTAAACCATGACAGGTACACAGAGGGATGTAGACTTTTTCCCACTAGATTATGGTCTGTACCACAGTGAANATCAGGAGGGGATGAAAGTGACCTATCGATTGGACCAAGACCAGTGAATCACTCGACGCCCAAGAATCACCCATCTGATACCCACCAATCCAGTGGAAATGATGTTGTCACAAACCAGTTGGACTATCAATGGTGGGAGGGAGTCCAGGGAAAGAGGGTGGTGTCTCCCTGGGGAATAAAAGGCCATGTCCCGACAGCGACAGGGGTCTTTCCTGCCCACACGCGACCTTGAGCGGAGCCCCCAGCACAAGTCTTTTTTCTCTAAATGTAAGGCAATCTGCCGCAGAGATTCTTAATTGTCTCGATTTTGATATAATAAAATTTGGAAAAGGATATTTGGACACTGTGGTCCTTTTCTTTCACCACTGACAACGTAAAGAGACAAAACATGGGATTCTCAGTCAGTTTACCACCTCTGTAATAGTCTTTCTTTAGTTCACTTAGGGAGAGGAGTCTCTCTTGCTAAATGCCATGGAGACACCTTTAAAAGAAACAGTTCTCTCGTGGCTTCAATGTCACAGCAAATCCGCCTGGGAATGGAAATCTATTCGCAGTTTAGAAGTGCTTTCCCTCAACTTACAGTTTTTCCCACAACTGTTTTCAAGGGTTCAATCTTTAGCTAATGGGGTACCATTTTAAGGATGAGCTGTTCAGAAAGCAAACGTTCCCTTTAACATCTATCTCTGGGATCATCATCATTTCTGGGAACAAGAGGTCTTCTCTGGGAGCAAGAATCTTCATCACTTTCATCTCTCTCTGTTCAAGCTTCTCATTAGATCACAGCTACTTCAACATTTGCTTATCTCAGCACAGGGACTTTTGCTCATGGTTGCGGTTTGAACACTCCACTCCCGCCATGCTTTTCATGAATTACAAAGGATATTCTGATGTATTATAGTCTATCACCATAGCCTTACAAAAGAATTCAGCTCTTAGGTTTGAAGCATCTCCTCAGTCTCCTCTCTCTGGGCTTCAGCTCTTCCTTCTTCACTGACTTTGGTGTCTCTATGGTGTTTTCTTCAGGTGCCTTCACTTTTCCCTTTCCTTTGACTCGGGAGAGTATTGATGTCTGTAGGCTTCATCTGTTCTGAGGAATCTTACAGCACTAAAAGAGTTAATCTCACCCGGGCCTTGCAGCTGGAATCTGCCACTCGCCGTTGGTCGCGTTGGTCACGTGATCTCTGCCAGGCCACGGCCATTGCTCGTTTCAGTGTGGCATTCACTTCAGCAGCTGCACTGCTGGGGAGCCAGCCTGGCAGAGCCACGCTGCGCCGCGGGGCAATGGAGCAGGGCTGCGGGGTCCTGGCCTCAGCTGGGGGGATTTTCTGGCCTCATGGCTGCTTGTGGCCCCGGGGTCTTCTGGCTGGCCCCGGCCTGCACCACCACGCCAGAGGGGGCCCAACCCTGCTGGGCCACACAGTCCCCGAGTCACCTCTCCAAACACTGGAAGCAAGAGAGCTTTCCTGGGCTTTCGTTTGTACTTAAATGTGGTATTATCAGAGGTGTGTCAAGCTTCTCAAGTGGTTTAACAGAGCTGTCAATATTCAAATTAGCCAGTTGATTGGTTCTGTCGGGTCTAGAGGAAGCTGTCTGCAGCTCCTTGTAAAGAAAACCACTTCTGTGGCTGGTGGATTCCTCCTTAACTAAAATTCAAGCTGCTAAACCATGACAGGTACACAGAGGGATGTAGACTTTTTCCCACTAGATTATGGTCTGTACCACAGTGAAAGTGGATCTGATGTCTGATGTTACCCTGGGACCACCATCACTCAGACAAAAGCTCCTCAAAGTCAGTTTGAGGCTTTATCAATTGGCCACTGCAACAGTTATTAGCCTTAAAATTTCAAATCTCAATTTATAACTGACTTGCAAATCCTCACAAACTGTCTTTCAACCCAAATGAAATTGAAAGGCTGTTATAATCCCCAGGCAAATANAGAGGTCTTCTCTGGGAGCAAGAATCTTCATCACTTTCATCTCTCTCTGTTCAAGCTTCTCATTAGATCACAGCTACTTCAACATTTGCTTATCTCAGCACAGGGACTTTTGCTCATGGTTGCGGTTTGAACACTCCACTCCCGCCATGCTTTTCATGAATTACAAAGGATATTCTGATGTATTATAGTCTATCACCATAGCCTTACAAAAGAATTCAGCTCTTAGGTTTGAAGCATCTCCTCAGTCTCCTCTCTCTGGGCTTCAGCTCTTCCTTCTTCACTGACTTTGGTGTCTCTATGGTGTTTTCTTCAGGTGCCTTCACTTTTCCCTTTCCTTTGACTCGGGAGAGTATTGATGTCTGTAGGCTTCATCTGTTCTGAGGAATCTTACAGCACTAAAAGAGTTAATCTCACCCGGGCCTTGCAGCTGGAATCTGCCACTCGCCGTTGGTCGCGTTGGTCACGTGATCTCTGCCAGGCCACGGCCATTGCTCGTTTCAGTGTGGCATTCACTTCAGCAGCTGCACTGCTGGGGAGCCAGCCTGGCAGAGCCACGCTGCGCCGCGGGGCAATGGAGCAGGGCTGCGGGGTCCTGGCCTCAGCTGGGGGGATTTTCTGGCCTCATGGCTGCTTGTGGCCCCGGGGTCTTCTGGCTGGCCCCGGCCTGCACCACCACGCCAGAGGGGGCCCAACCCTGCTGGGCCACACAGTCCCCGAGTCACCTGTCCAAACACTGGAAGCAAGAGAGCTTTCCTGGGCTTTCGTTTGTACTTAAATGTGGTATTATCAGAGGTGTGTCAAGCTTCTCAAGTGGTTTAACAGAGCTGTCAATATTCAAATTAGCCAGTTGATTGGTTCTGTCGGGTCTAGAGGAAGCTGTCTGCAGCTCCTTGTAAAGAAAACCACTTCTGTGGCTGGTGGATTCCTCCTTAACTAAAATTCAAGCTGCTAAACCATGACAGGTACACAGAGGGATGTAGACTTTTTCCCACTAGATTATGGTCTGTACCACAGTGAAAGTGGATCTGATGTCTGATGTTACCCTGGGACCACCATCACTCAGACAAAAGCTCCTCAAAGTCAGTTTGAGGCTTTATCAATTGGCCACTGCAACAGTTATTAGCCTTAAAATTTCAAATCTCAATTTATAACTGACTTGCAAATCCTCACAAACTGTCTTTCAACCCAAATGAAATTGAAAGGCTGTTATAATCCCCAGGCAAATAGGATTGATAAAACTGTGTCAGCATCTCTTTTCCCTTAACTGTAAGATTTGTTCACTAGGAGATGATGTGGTTTTTTTTCACAACAACCAATGCCTTGAGCAGGTCATTGCTTGATATATAAATTAGACAGAACTCTAAAAAATTATCCTTCTTTTTCTGTATGCCTATTTATTGCTAATAAAATACAAATGTATGTAATAGTGGAGAACCTAAAGTTTGATTCATTCAGGAATTAAATGCTCTAAAAAGTGAGTGACCTTCAAAGTTTTTCATGTAGGAAAATTACTCTGATTTTGTGCACACATATCAAGAGAAAATGGGTTTCTAATCTGGACTTCCTAGCACAATCATCCACATCAAATACCTAGTTATGCTTTTTGAGTGATAGTTCTTCCATTATTGAATGGCCAAATAATGTGACTTGCATTGAAAGAGAGGAAAAAGGACTGTCTCCTCAAGTGCTGGAAATTGCACGTGTACTCAGATACACCAATCCAAATGGGCTGCTACTACCAAAGGAAAGAGAGAATAATATGATTTCACAGATCCATTTATTGCGGGTTTTTTTTGTAGGACAGAAGTTATTCAACATATTGGAGATGAATAAGACATTTTGAGACATTTGCTTATTCAAATTTGGAAGCAAGGTACACCATATTATCAAGAAAACATTGAAAATTAAACCAGCTGTACCTTCTCTTGTCTAAAAATATTTAGGTATATTTTCATT